>DWLO01001071.1:0-16331 GCA_018245335.1 Dalla quadristriga
CAAAGACGAGGGCTAACAAGACTTAGACTCTAATAAGGGTTAGAGTAGAATTTATTAATGATGAGATGGTGTTTTTAACAGAGCATTAATCAAAAATGGTATGTGTAGTGAATAGTGACAAAGCCAAGCTATAATTATCCGGTGTATCCAATTACGTCAGATTTTTCTTTCATAAATTCTGAACTTTTCCTGTACTATTCATTCCCTGTAGTATTCATCTTTCCTTGAAAAATACATCTTGTCACACTAATTCAAGTGGGAAGCTGTACTTGGATCTAAATGTCATTTCGACCCTTAGATTAAATCAAATAGATATATGGTACACTGATACATCGCGTTACACAAAAATGGGCTAAATGCAAGTACCTACACGTGAACACTTACTTACACAATTACAATTGATGAATTGTGCACATTTAATAACTAACAACAGGGACAGTGAGACGTACTCAATATGAATTATGCTGTTGTTGTATCGCGTGCAAACAAAATCATGGTTCGTGATCGGCTAAACGAAACCTGTAACGTTGGTCATAGATTTTGAGATCAAGTGCGATAGGCAGGTGACGTATCTACCCTTTTGAATGTATCTAAGCTTCGATCAATATAGATTCTACCGGCGCTAAATATGTTTTACAAACTTATCACGATCTGTCAGTGTTAACGAAGCTTCCAGAAGGCACTCCAGGGGGAGTCTGACGGCACTTCTCATCGAACTCTCGGCGCTATCACTTATCGGCGTTTTATTAGCAGACACTTGCAATTCTTTGTGAGGGAAGTTTTTGACTTGCAATTGAAAGTTGTTTTTTTTTATCTTATTACGGGTTCTTTAAATGATAGGAAAGTAAGCTTGCTAAACCTATGTAAATGAGCTTTTATGAGCTTTGCAAGCTGTAATGCCACTACTACTATACTATAGAATATGTACTATAGAATTCTACTTACATAAAAAATAGTAGATGTTACTATTTTCTGTTCATGTTTATGGAGAATCACCCGTTACATCAGCTAGTCATGTTTATGCTAACAGGCTGACAAATGGGCGAGGAATATTACGACGGTGTAGACGCGGGCTGTACCGACCGAACCCGGTGACATAGTATATGTATTAATCGATTTACTCGCAGGTGAGCGAGCAAACAAGGTGTTTGTGCTACTGGAAACGAGAAACTAGTAGCGAGTAGACAATAAAAAATTAATTCGCAAACGTTTGACTGAGGCAGTTGAAGAAATGCACTCTTTCAATTTCAGAAAATTAGTAAGTACTTAGTAAAAATTAGACTATACAATTAAATAAAAAATCTAAACTACTCATAACTTAATTAAATCTAAAACAAACTACTTGCCAAAAATATAAATAATTAAAATAAATGTAAAAAATTTGGCCCCTGTGGTGCGGTGCCCAATATACTGGCAGCATTTCCTCGCTGAATAGCTAAACTAATACGCTGAGAGAGAAAACTGCCAGCTCTTGGATCACCAGCAGACGATTTTAAATTTTTTTAAATGGACCGAAATAAGGTATGTGCTTCGGGTCCCCACGGTCCAAGTGTCTCGACTCCAAATGGAACGAAAATATAGTTAGAGCCAAGACACTTGTACTTTTGATGTTTGTTTGTAAATAATCAGTACTTACTTAACTATAGCCCGAACTAGTTCACACCTGGGCCGTTCTAAAAATCAGCGTCATGGCTTCATGTTTAAACCTTGGCATATTGCTGAATACGGTTCCATTTTGTCTTTTTTTTTAAATATGAATTCTGTACCTATTTGTAATTCTGAAGTGTTGTGAAAAAGGCAAATAAAAACTATTATATTTTATTCGATTCTATTCTATTCTATTCTAAATGCATGTGCCTAATTAGTGCACTGAAAATCAGCGTCATACTACACTGAAAAATATCAATATTTGTAGTACATACCTACTGCATACAATTACGTTTCTAACAAAAACGTTACAAATGGGCTCATATTTCATTGTACCACGACGCTGATTTTCAGTCCACTAAATAACGTCATTGACTGCATACCTACGTCATATTATTAATGTTACTTGAGCTTTATTTCTGTTGCAGTATTATTAGAATCAAATAAAATGTTAATAAAATAAGACCGCCTTTGGACCCTATTAAAGTATTTTTTGTGTGTAACCCAATGTAACCTTTTATGCTGGAAGAGCCGCTGCCGGATTGCGTAACGCAAAGCGATGCGATTAGTTTCGCACGCATCTGATCTTTCTTGCAATTTGATCATTTAATCAAAAGACCGCCGCGAATCCTTAGTTTATTATCAATAATAAACAATAAAATAAAAAAAACTTACGCGAGTGGTGCAACGGTAGTTTAAGTGCATTTATCAATTTCGCTTCCCTCTCGTTCACTCATTCTAAACTTCCATTGTCTGAAATGAAACTGGAAAGCGCTCTGAAGATCATCCGTCTGAAATTTCTCGGTCGAATGTATACTTTGTGTTGGGTTAAAACCTAAGGTTATGTTAATGTAGTAGATAGTGTATGCAAAGTAGATTTATCTACTTTGCAACAATCCGCGAGCAAAACGTACGGTGGTACATTTCGCATCCCCCTTCCCCCCACGTTGGAAAACATTCACATGCAACGTTGAGAATATACACCTATATACATTATACCATCATTGAAACGTGTTTCGCCCCCAAACAGAACTACTTCATATTTAACCTAACTTTTTAAAAATGAATTTCCGCGAAGTAATGCATAATAAGTGTACTATTTCTAACGTTACTTACTTTGGAGGTACGTTTACCAGTTAGATTATTATCGTTTAAGTCTATTGGAAGTTCTGAGAATTGCCTAAGATTCAGTTCCAGTGGTAGAACGCTCTTGGCGCCTTAAGGTGTTTCAAACTGTTACTATTAATTATTCAGTCTATTAATTGGGTCAAAAATCATTTGTTCGAAAATCTTAGACCGTCATTTCGCCGTCCACGCTAATCAATTTACAAGCCTCCGGCTACGAGGCGCTACGGAGCTACGCTGCTGGCTACGACGCTACGAATACGGGTATTCCGAGGCTACGGTTATACAGGTATTAAATTTCAGCTCTGATATAATTACGGGTATGTGAACGATGTAATTATCTTTCCAGTTGGATAACCCCGAAGCAGTATAAAGTGAGGTGATGCATTAAAATTAGCTGCATGAATGCAAGGACGTTTAGGTATTTGCTGCATTTATATAATTTGCTCGCCTTTTTTTATAATAAACACTAACCGGGCAAGTACTGCTGTTATGTGTTACTGCAGCTTTTTGGTCGATTCATCATCATCAACAACTGCTAGAAACCTGCGTATGAGAGTGTGTCGTCCGTCGGGTCCATACCGAGCCTACGTTGTACGATACCTTTTGCTGGTCTGCCAACCCGCACGTGGCCAGCGTAGTGGAATATGGCCTAAATCCTTCACAATCTGTGAGGAAACCCGTGTTCAGTGAACCAGTGATGGATTGTGATGAATGCTTGTAAATAAAATACTGTTATAAGGCCTCTGTCTGTATTCCAGTGTTTTGTAAGAAATCAACCAGCTAACGGTGACGTAATCCAATATAATCTGAACCCTTTTGTGTCCTAGCTTTTATTAACGGCATCGGCGGAGTGAACATGATCCGTGTAGTCAAAGCCGGGTATTTTTAATATAAGCTGGCATTAAAGCGATTGCCGCGGAAGACTGGAGCTCGCAAAGTCCATAACACGTCACGTCACGTCACGTTGAAGATTTGCAAAACGAATAACTTATTATAAATTATTGTAACGTATGAAACGGAATCTTTGACGTCGATCCCAAAAATTATGTGACGCGATGAACGACAGCTGATTAGAAAATGTAAGTAAGTAAGTAAGCGTCAGTTAGTTTATTGTTGCCGTAACTAACCCTGTGTCCGCCACGCGTACATTTTCAGCCAGTAATTTTTTACCACCGTGCGCTCTAGGCAGACAAAAATTACGAATAATATACGCCCGTAAAAATATTATTATATAAATCAAAGTAGTATTCCATCTTTGTTGCGATTATTGCAATGTATTGTATGGAAAATCACAAGCATTCGATGAGTAGTGGATTAAAAACCGAAAAATCATAAGAAAAAACGAACCGAGCTTATCCGTTAAATGCCGGAGATATTTCCTAAACGTTAAAGCTATTAAAGAAACTTTTTTTATAACTCGGTTTCCAAAAGCATATCTTAAGATTTGGTGACATGTAGAGGTATGATTTATGAAGATGAATGAACTTAGTATGATTAATCGCCTAATTGTAAGAAGCGGTTGTAACAAATACAATAATATTTGTGAGAACTTTAAAAGAGCGTTTATCGGTTTTGCTTCCCTTTCACTGACACATTCTAACATTTCAATGATTTTAAAAGTCTAGGTGTACTTTTGAGATATGTGCTTTTTTGACAATAGAATTACGGTCATTTTAAATATCAATATTAAAAACGTTCTACCACGTACGTTCTAATACGTACGCCGTACAAATACGTTCTAATAATACAAGCAATGTCTACGAAGATGAAACGTTTAAGAATAAAATACAACATCGCGATGTTGGTAAATGACGTTAATACCCATGATTTACTCACATTAAAACTGTTTAATTAACTGTTAATCCGGCACTACACTGCACAATAAAATTGAATGAGCTGTCGTAAAAGTTCGACAAATTGGATCTCGTCACGTTCATATTCATAAAGTTGGTGACAAGGGACATGTTCAGCTTCACTGTAAAATATCAGATAATTATCATAAGTACCTGTGTAAGTATTTGTGTTGTTACTTTGCTTTTATCCTAGGTCTGTTGTTTTGTAGTAAGTTTAATCTCATCAATATATTATAGTTACTATAAAAATATAATAGTTTATCATTCTAATAGTTAAATACTAATGTGTAGAATGTAGAATGTGCTCTTTCAATATGTATTAACAGTACGCACTCATTTAGGTTCGTCAATGTCTATAGAAGCAGACTATCCAAAACACTTTTTGTTATACTTTTCAAATCCGTTTCTCTTGGTACAACACTGCAAGTACATACGAGAATCTTATCAGGCATCGCGTAATAATATTATCAACGCTATTATTATTTATAAATTAAACGCTGTGTACATCAGATACTGCGTCATAACAAAGTTGGGAATGTTATTAATTGCGACGATAAAACGGCTAAAGTGGAACTCTCACCTGCGCACGGTTAAATTGCAAAAGTTGTCGTCGGTAACTTTGACTAATTAGATCCCGCGGCGATCACATTCATAAACTTATTGTAACTACAGAGCATTCGTTTGGATATGAATTTGTTTTGCAGATTTTTATACTTTTGACCGGTGAGGTATCATCCCAAAATCCCAATCCCGAAATCGAAGAAATCAAAGTACGGCCAACTGTAATGGGACCCAAAGCTCCACTGGCTCGGTCACGTGGAGAGAATTAACTTGGAATGCATATCAGAAAAACTGGACCACCCAGGTATCGCTCGAATGATCTGATCCACAATTATGTATGACCCGTTCATCGTGCGTATCAGAACATAACAGATATGAGTTGTGACTCTTTTTGGAGCCGATTTCTTATCTTTAACCGACCATCCAATGTTATCGAAAGTCACTTATATGTTGAAAGTGATTTAAATAGAACCTGTCCAAGATAAAGAAATAGGCAATCCAAGGCACATAAAATAAATTTCATCAAATTATGGAAAGTTATTAATTTCCATTAGCATGAAACCTCTACAGTGGAGCTGTCGCCTGCGCTGTGAGCAGCTGTAATTGTAAAAGTTGTCGCCGTTCAAATTCATAAAAGTTAGTTGAATTCTGCTTTTCTGAATTTGTTTACGACTTTGTTATTTCAGTCTGTCTCCTGCTTGAAATTGATGGAGTAATATTGATTTATCATATTAGTGCAAAAATGACCAAACGGAAATTCTAAACTTTCAATGTTGCAATGTTTAATAAATACCATTAAAATTACACAGAAAAAGAAAATAGGCCAAGTAAGTAAGAGGGGATAGAAGGGCCCAGAAGTTAAGAGTAAACAACCAATTTATTAATGCTGATTCTCACATAAATTAATCAAATCAATTTTAATTATACCAGTTGCAGCAATAAAATTTAGATTAAACATTGAAGTGGTTTTTATTAAATTTTATAAGCACTATTTTTATTACGTAAAGGGACCACCTAACCAGCTAGTCATAAGCAGCCCATTCTGTCCATAGATACATGGCCACCCCTATTTTTCCTTATGTGTTGAATTTCTAAATACGTTGAAATTCTTCCACCAATCCGGACTGAATTGGCGTGGTGGAGTGCGCTCCAGGCCTCAGTTGTGAGGAGAGACCCGTGCCCTGCAGTGAGCCACTAATGGATCATAGCCAAATTGTGCAGATATATACATCATTTATTGTTGACTGTTCTACATAATAACATCAATATGTCCTCCAAATATCACGTCTCTCTCACCTTTAGTCTATAAGGCTGGGCTGGGCTTTGATGAGTCAGTCAGGATCACCATCATCCTCTTTAAAAGTATATTTAGTGTGTGAATAGTGTGTTCATCAAAAAGTAACTAATCTTGAAAAGTATATTTAGTGTGTGATTATATATTATGAAATTGGGTGTAAGTAATCAAATAAAAGTATCAAGGAACATCGATAAAAACTTTATTGATGAAAGGCGACTGAGAGTCACCTTCTTCTATTAAGCGTACATTTCTCCCGACCACTCTTTTATAATTTTCTGCTATGATAAAGTTAAATTGTGTTAATGGTAACGTTACAAGACACAGAGTTTTTGACAAGACAGGGCGGGAAGGGTCGGGCGCGCGGAGGGAGGGGGGCTTGGAAAACACGCGCCCATCGATCACAAATACGAGTACTTACAATTCTCTATCTAACAATAAGTTAATATTCTGATTTCTAATATTAAAAACTTTACAATGAAAATAGAATTTACTCTAAAAATAATTTTACACCGAGCAGGCGCCGGTCGTTAGTCGACTCGGGACGACCGGCGCCTGCGCACAGCCTATCACATTGAAAGATTTATAAAGTTAAGGACACCGAGGGTCGGTGCCGACGCGTGCACCACGTCCTACATTCATTCATCACTCATGAAATGATCTGTACATGACATGACTAAGTAATATACATATAAGAGACTTAAATACAATCTTGTGTCTACACAAATAGGTCTTTTAAAGAAGAGCAAAGAGAAGCATCGCAGCCTTCGGCATTTTCTTCTTCCTCGGGCCTGCTTCCGTACCAGCGCTCGTTGCCGGGACGGCCCGATGCACGGTTCGCGTTTGGAATGTCTTTCGGCTTCAGTCGCGTCTCACCTTCGACGACTATAGTGGTCTCTTTTACCGGGGCTAATGCAGATCCAGAAGTTGAAGGTACGGGATCAGTGGTACTGGTTTTTCGAAGGAAAACTTCTATAGCACTTCCCAGTGCACTTGCATCCACCACAGATCCCGACGGCTTGTCCCAGACAACGGCGGCCACGTCGCCCGCTGCCGGTTTTGAATCAGGTGCAAACGTGACTTTGGCTTTCTTTTGCTCGCTGTCTTTCTTTTTTATTGCTAGGGTTTGATGGCGTCGCGCAAACCAGGTTGTTCCGGAGTCTGCAAGATTCTCGCGCATTATAGACGCATCGAAGCTGCTGGAACGCATATCAGCAAAACGCCTGATGCGATCGGGATGCCCGCAGCGATCGATTTCCGTAGCAGACGATGTGAGGTTATTGAGCATAAGACGGAGATCGGTGTCCGTGCAGACCACGCCGGCGCCGGTGCGCGGTGGGATGGGTGGAGGCGGCGGCATCTCTGAGGCACGCCTGCGAGCAGGAATAGGTGGCAACGGAGATCCAACGAAATCTGAGTGTCTGCGACCACGGTTTGTGTACCTCACAGAGCCGCTCATTGGAGATCGTTCATCGAGCGGTTGGACCTCACACACTCGTTCATTGGATGTATTCCAAAGACGCATTCGTACTTTGCGAGCTTGAACGATATCGTCCATGATATCAAGTTGCAGGTTATGGCTGCTTCCAAGAGTATCAGTTGCAGGTGGCCCTGAAATGGAGTTTATATTTAGTGAAACGCTCAGAGAGCTTGATTGATTTCTAAGCCTATTGCGGAAGACTTACATTTTGTAGACCCCGAATCTCGACGACGAGCAAGAGCTGGGAATGCAGCAATGGATTCACGACGACCGCGTCCAAACAGTGCTTGAGGTACGCGGGAAATTGTTACCACGGAATGCCTGCGGAAGACACATACTAATTTAGATTACTCCCCTAAATTCAATGAGTTTAAAAAACATGATTTCAAATTATTATTAATTTAATTAATAATTATTTGAAATTTATTAATGAGTGAATAAAATAAAATAAATGTATTATTACTTTAATTAATTAATAATTTATTATGTCGAATGTGAAATTGTGAGAAAAAGAAAAACGATAAATTACTTGGATTGCGAGATAATAATTATTATACTGTTATCATATCTTAAGTTATTGTTATAGTAGTACATTAGTCACATCAAAACTAACTCATCACGTCTAGAGTCACGTTTACACAATGGCTGGTCGCCGCAGCCGAAATCGGCTAAGATAGATATATAAGTATAAATAAGTAAGTAAGTAAGTAAGTAATAGTTCATTCAGTCTTGTTATCAAGTTTAAAAAAAATCGCATTTTACTACTTGCTTCTATGAGTAAATGCTTCTGAGGTCTATTAGGATTTTTTAATTATGCATACCTTCGACCACCTGGCTGCGGCGGGGCCTGGCTCAGCGTGGCCAAGAAGGCTGCTTCACGAGCCTCGCGAACTACGCCCTCCCCCCGTTCAGAGAGTCTTCGGACCTGATTCCAGAAGAATAATATAGGTTCATAGAAAGTATGACGTTGTTTGTCCCTGTTTTCAACTATTAACCATAACGAACTTTGAGATAAGAAACCGTAAGACGTAAGCGATCATTCAAGTCAGGATCAAGACAAGACAAGTGACAGTCGGTCCTAGGCGGTTGTATCGTATCGTAAGCGAAACGCCGAAGTATCGAAATTGAATTCTCAAACGAAAGCGTAGCGAAGATTTAGACTAACGAGATGTAGAACGCGAATCATAATGGCTGATACATTTATTTGACGTTTGACTGGCGTTTGCCAAGCGAGCGCCGGTGGTAGGGGTCCAAGGACGACTCGCTGTCAACGGCGAGGTCGCGCAGGCGTGGCTGAGCGGAAGGAGAACTCTGCCTCCTCCGCGCCATTCTCCGCGATGATCTATGAAGTTTGGAGCGAATACCTGCGCGTAACCCATCACAGCAAAGGGTCTGTGGGAGACTGTGCCAATACTGAGGGCGCAGGTGGGCGATGAATGTAAAATTTACAGACCTGACTAGCAGTAGGCCCAGTTGTACACGACGGGGTCGGCAGCGAGTGCTTGCGGGTCTCGCGCCAGGGCGACAGGTGGTAGGGGTCCGGGGGCGACTCAGTGTCGACGGAGAGGCCGCGCGCGGGCGTGGACGAGCGGTAGGAGCACTCCGCCTCCTCCGCGCCACTCTCCTCCACGACGATCAGCGGCTCGCCACCGCCGATGATGGCCATCGACCCACGCCGCATCATTGCTGCACAATAATTCTCCATCTTTAAGTAATCGAATATCATAATCTTCTTTAAAAGAGTACCGAGAGTTTTTTTCCTCCCGCTTTTTATCCCGGCCTACCTACCCTAGATCATACTTGACTACTTGATCATACTTACTTGACTACCTACCCTAGACCTAATTTGAATCTGGTGAATAACATTGTGAGTAACCCTGCATGCCTGAGAGTTTTTCATAATGTTCTCAAAGGCGTGTGAAATCTGCCGACCCGCATTTGGCCAGCGTGGAGGAATATGGCCTAACCCTTCTCGCCTTAAGAAAAGACCTGTGCACAGTAGTGGGTCTTTGATGAGTTGTGATGATGATGATGATGATGAAGTCTCATTAACTCTTTTACGTATTAAACAGCCGATTCCGGTTGATAACGTTGAGTAACAGTCGTAAAGACTTCGGGCGGCCTTAAAACTTCCGACTCGCGTTGGCCACTCACAACCCCTCCACCAATCCCCAGTAGAACAGCATGTTGGAATATTCTCAAGGTCTCCTCAGTTAGAGCGGCGTACATCAATGAGAGAACCGCATACAGGGTCTGCCACCTACAAACTCGGCTACTGCCGAAGCCTTTAGTTCAAAGGGCTTAGTGTTTCGTAAAGTGAACTGTACAGGCGTTAATTACGATTTCATCCATTAAATCGGTGAATCGGTAAACAGAAGCTGTATCAACAGGTCCGGGCCGCTGCCAAGGCTGCCCTGGCACTGACCTGGTTTCGCGACCCGGTTTTGCCCCACCCACCCCACGCGTCAAACTGCTAGAGCTCTATGCAGTTACACGTTCCCAGGATGTAGTTACATGTGGAGATAGATTTGGCCTAGATTTGGTAGCAGATAATAATTTAGTGATCGCCCACTGGTCGAAATTCGATCATAACCATTATTGAAAATTTAAAAAAAAATCCTATATCTAATTTTATAATCTTATTATAATGTTAGCAATAAAGCTCGTCAATAGCTACCAAACGAAAAAAAGGACAACAAAAACATTTAAACAAACTGAGGAGAAAAAGGTGCTGAACTGTTTTGTCTTTGCCTATTTCTATATTGTTAAGTACTACTTGCATCCTAACTAATTCCCTTACGATTACAAAAATGTTCAAATTAAAACCAATATAATAATATATGAACTTAAAACATTTCATTTGCATAACAGAGTAAGGCAAGTCCCAGTTGAACCCCTTCGGTATTTAATTCATTTAATAAATTTTGACTTTGAATTTACAATCTTATTTATATTTTAAATTGAGAAAACATAGTATCATTCTTGAAAATTCCAATACGGAGTTCAAAAAATTCTTATTGTATTAAGTCAAATGTAATCTAGACATGTACTGACGTTATTATAACCATTTGCCTGACATTTGATTTCTTTAAGAATGACAGGAAAATAAATCGTTGTAATATGACAGGAAAATAAATGGTTATTGCTGTTATCGAATCTTTCATCATTGAGCCCTACCCTGTTTTATAATGGGTGAGTAAGCAGTTAGGAAAGGGCAATTCGGTGGCGCCGTATTTCAGTAAAATTTAGAACTATGTACAGAAGCTTATAAGACTTATAAATGGCTTATTATAAGAGTAAATGTAAGCCCGTCTCGGAGACTTTGGTAACCCTATTGCGAATGAAAGCCTATTGGAAAAAGATTATTATTAGTCTTTCAACATGGAACTCTACTCGTGAAGACTGCGCAAAGCGGGTCTTTGTGGGTTCTAGGAAAATCATTGATGCGAGTTTCTTTATCCGATTTAAGTTTGGGAAAGAGTACACTATTTTAACATTAAAAGCTTCATTGAAGCCACCTGGAACGCACTACCAGTTGATTGCATCATACCGTGTTATAGTTTATAAGGAATAGCAAAAACGCATAATGAGACTATTTGAGTTGAAATTTTGTAACACTTTTAACATGCTGTTAGTATTTACAAGAGAAGAGACAAGATATTTTCTATTAAATGCACATCTCTTACAGCCGAATACTTCAAACCCGTCTTCAACATCATCATAATCACATCAAATATACAAACTTTTGTTCAAAACTGACCTGTAAGATTTGACCTAAATATACGAACACACTAACAAAATAGCTAACAAAGCAAGTTAAGTTAAAGCTTAATTGATAAATGCATATATGCATGGATGGGTGTGGGTTATAAGTTATAATTCATGTGACGATCCTCCATGAGCTAGTCAAAAGCTAGTCATCGATGACTATAGTCATATATTAAGTCTGTTTTACTACTTTTATATCTTTCACTTCTTTGATAACATATCGGTCACCGTTGAAGTGATTTGAGTTCCTAATTCTAGGAATATTTCATCTTCTAATGCAGTATTTTACCCCAAACGGTTACGGTAAGCTTTAAACATTTAGACAGACTTTCACTATTTACACTACTACGTAGTGAACTAACGAAGCCACATGAATTCCGAGAAGTTTATTGCGTTGAGTCAAACATTATGATTATTTGAGTGAGATGAAACAATGAATAGTAATATCATATTAATAAAGGAATCTAGGAAGGAGGGGATAATGATTTCAATCGTAAATCTCTCTGCTCCTACGTACCTTGTTGAAGGGTACTGACAAAACATAATTCACAATCAATTATAATATATTTTTTTGCATTACAAACGATCTGATAATTTGATTTCCCAACCCGTGATTAACACATTCATAATAACTTTGTGGTTTATTCAATGGCAACGCACCTTTTGAAATGTGTATACAGACATTATGTGTGTGTTTGTGAACGTAACTACGAGTAAATAGGTACGTCAATGGCAACACAAGAAATGTTGTTACGTGTGTTGTTGTAACACAAACATTATGACTGTGGCCTAGGAATGTCCTTCCCAATAAGGACTCTAAAATATTTATTATTACAGTCCTAATTAATCTTACAAAAGTTTACTGATATTTGTAAAGAGGTTTTGTTTGACAATGTAATACTCACTGTATCTTAAGTTCGAGAAACAATTGCGTAAAAGATATACCATGACAAGATGTATTAGAATATTTTATGTAACTTCTAAGTAGTTGAATGAGTTAAACAAGTCCAGGAAAGTTATTCCTATCTGTTCCGCTTTAGTTAGAATTCTGTTACACCGTGTTTAATTTGCGGAGTTCATTTACACAACATCTTAACACAGAATCAATATACTTTCAGAAGTTTCAGAGTCTATTTGCGAATATTGCTGAGTTCTAGAAAGTAAAACATCCAACAAGTAAGTTACATCTATATGTCATCCATGATATATGTCTTGCCCGGGATACGAAAAGAAGAAAGTTGCGTAAAGTTGAGCCCCTTTTATGCAATTTATGCTTTATAAATTTTTTACGTCTATCTCCAACTGTCACTTAAAAGCAATGGGCTATTTTGCTTTGAACGCCTCATTGGATAAACTATTTATTTAATAACGTTATGGAAATATAACAAATAACAAAAAAGATGTGTCGATGATGTGACGCATCGACCGATACCATCTCACCTAAAGGGCGTGCTATTTCCTTTCAACGTTACAGGGACTGAATAAAACGCTTATGACTTCAAAATTCGGATACGATTCGATTCTAACGTATCTTTAATAGGTACACGTCTGCGATTAGTACCCATGCCCAAATTAGACTCTTCTTTATGCTCATTATACGCATTTTCATTCCGGCTTTGCTGTACACTTACTTTTCTGTACTTATTCAGGCAACGATAATGCAGTCACTATACAATACAATGCATAATATATTTTTAAGTATTACTGGCATTCGTCTTAGGTTATTATCTTAATAGTTAAAGTTGATCTTTAGCAATAATACTACACACACTACATTGCTAATAATGGAAAGAATAAGTATGTACTCGTATGGTACGTATTTTTAATAATTGTTTTTATAAAATGCGTCTATAGACGCAGATTAAAAGTTAAAACATAACGCTTGAAGGGACTTATAAAAAAAATTGATTCACAAAAAGCAATAAATGTTACTAAGTTAAAAGGGGGGAACAGTCGTAATAATGAAGGAAGAATGGTGTCAAGGGACGTTAAATATCACTTTGCACGGAATTGCGCGCTCTGCCGCCAAGTAGGGATGCCACTGGTAGGAAATTATACCTACCTCAGTACCTTTATTACCTGAGAGCTGAATCCAAACAATTTTACTATTAAAAGATCTTTTACTATAAATTCGGAATTGCCTCTGGGCATTATGTCCGCAGCCGCCTGATGTGACTTCTCCCTAGATAAGGTTTTAACAATAACGCGTTAATAAATCCTTACTAATATATAATAATACCTTACTAGCATTATAACAATATTACAAAATAGACTGTTATTCGTAATTATCTATTATCAAGTATCATCTATTAAATCAAGCTTTAAAGGTATGTAGACAGTGTCTGTTTTCGGAATTACGATTTAAAGTAGTTATACCTATATTAAATATTTATTTACCATGCGACAACCCTACTCTAGAGGCATCTCCTTTAATTACGCTATTAAGTTACTATTCGGCCGGAATATTCGAGCACAAGAGTTTACTCATCTGCTTACAAACATTTGAAAATCACACGAAATTAATTTCTAATATCCGATGTCCTATATTAATCGACGGGCAAAGTTAGGAATTTAGGAATGAGGACTGTCATTTTAAGTTAGTCCTGTTAGTATCAGTTAAGTAGTAACTATCCCGTTAGTATTTGTAAGTATTTTTTTTTTAATTATTTCACAGCAGAAATTTATGTGGTGGTGGAACCGTATACAGGTTCTGCCACCTTTGAAATATATTTTATTTATATATATATAAGTATAAGTCGTATTCGAAGTTGGTTAAATATGCAGTGCTACTCCCGAGGACTGAGTGGGTCGCCTACTCCGAACTGAAAATTCCTCAGTTCTGTGGTCGAATCTGTATGTGTACATGAGTACTTATAACTTTCGAAGTAACTATTATCTAATCTGTGGCATAAGTGTGTACATCATGATCGACATAATTTTCACGATGTTATCTTTCAACGTGCGATACACACATACAATAAACACATTAATTCTTAAAATTGAACGAGTGATGACCACTAAAACAATTAAACAGCCATGAAATTGTTCTCCAACGGTAGGTATGAAAGAGCCAACGTTGAGAATATTACATCCTATTACACCCATTGGGCCGTTGCTGTGACCCCTTTTGTTAAGTTAATTGTATTTGTACGCCCGCCATAAGGTGAGCTCTGAAGTAGCTTGTCGCTTCGTTTGTGAACCAAATGTTATAATTACAGAAATAATTTTACATTTTCTCAGGAATAGCAACAGCAACATAGCATAATTTTTATCGGAAATTTCAGACCTTGACAGTTAAGTTTATATCTGCGTTTAGTTTATAGAAGCGTATTCTTATCGTCCGAATACTGTCCCAAAAGGCCTGGCTTAAAATCAGCGCAGTAGCTTAGCCGCCACAATATTATGCTGATGGTCGCTTTTTCGGAGCAGAGCTTTTTTTTTTTCGAATGGACAGTTGATCACAAAAGAGAACAAAAGTAATGATAATAACAAAAAGCAATCTGGATATAAAAATACTTTAATTGGAACGCATTCAGTCTACGCTGTGGTACAAGGCCACTGGTTTTCAGTGCGTCCTATTTTAGCGTTACTCTACACTATATTAATATTAATACGCTATAGTATAGTGTAGCTAGAGTATAGAATAGTATTAACCACAGTGGATATATAAAACCGTTTAGACCGTATCTTATTGATAGGATGTTTTACTACTTTTTATCCCGGAATAATGGACGGATCCTGTGGGATAGATAAGGGAATTTCACGCGGGCGGATCTCCGGGCAAAGTCTCGTTGATAACAAATGGTAACTAGGGTGAGATATTATACAACCACGTTAAATAATTCTCTTTTTAATTTCAGCGGGTAGACGCAATTACAAAGCTGTAATATTCTAGATCACTTTTGTTTTAATCGTCTCATGAATTCTTAAGTAAACATTTAGCGTTGAGTTGGTACATGATGGATTAGGGCCTTTGCGAAGAACCGCTTCAAACGACTGTTTGTTGAGCTAAGCTCCTTAACAAAGAAGTTACAAATTATGACGGCTATTTTATGTAAGTTTCATAATTCCTACTCTTAGATTAAAGCAAATTGGTAGATACGGTGCTCATACATTACCCTACAGAAAAATTTACTAGATGCAAATACACGTAAACACGAACAAATACAATTCTCTCTGTTTACATCGTTATAGTAATCCACCGTTTATAGTTTTTTGGCTGTTCTGGGATTCTAGATAAACTATCTAACCGTATTGTTTTATCTTAACATCTCAAATGGTTTTTTTTTTCATTTATAGACCTTAACGACCGTATCTACCTTTTCACTGTTTAAAATTTTTGGTGTTTCGAGATTTCGCTGGAAGTCGCGATTTTTTTTTTTTTTTTCGAATGGACAGTTGCTGTTGGCCCTACTGGCCTTTACAGCGTCACCGAACAGGTGGAAGTCGCGAGCTCTCCCTAGTTTGTAATAATATTAGGTAGGGTCGACCAATTATATTTCTATGTTTAATTTAAACAACGCGAACCCGATAGATCTAATTTGTTTCGATGAATCGCAAATAAATACACTAAAGTTGTTTTCCGATAATTAGATCATGC
>DWLO01001072.1:0-16325 GCA_018245335.1 Dalla quadristriga
AGCACCCCCTAATCGAAATTTTGAAAAAATATTAAACGTACAGAATAAGTGCCCTTTGAGTTTTATTATAGTATATAGATAGATAGATAGAAGATAGATAGAAGATAGGTATTCCTATTTTATATCCACGTCACACTTTCAACAGAACTAGGTAATTATTATTGTTAGATAATTTAAGTTTGATTGTAAAATGCTGTGAATGTTAGTTTGAATAAATAAAATAAAATAAAATAAATTATTCTATGACATTCCTATTTTATGTACCTATATAAGTACTTATTGCAAAGAGCGGATACTTGGATGCTTAAAATATTGTTAATTTACTATGAAATCCTCTAAAATAAATCTCGGGATGTTAGGAAATCCAATAAAGCATAACTAATCAGATCCACAGTAGAGAAGCGACTTCTCAAAACTATTTAAATAAACCCTGGGACTTCGGGATTTCATAATTATTCGGTTGCATACTAACTTTTACTTGAAGTTGTTACCTCCGATGCAAATATGTGTGTATGTATGTATGTAAAAATGAAGGAGTGGGGTGTGTTAGTAAAATTATTTTTTTATTGAATTAAGTACAACTTTAATTACTATCTATCGTTTACTGAAATCTGTTTGTGTTGAACATGATAATGTTAAGAAGCCGCTTCCATATTTTGCAGCGAAAATTGACCTTAGGTAAATATGCATACTAATATACGATCTCCAGTTATAAGGCATAAATCATAATCATTGTAAGGTTGTCAGGAAGAGATTACTCTATGGTCTATAGTGATAAGACCGCCTTTTGTCTTCTGTGTAAAATTCTGCTGTTGCTGTAATTACTTCGTGTGTACAATAAAGAGTATTATATCTAGCTATCATTTACATTCATCAATATCATCATGGACAAAGAGTTCGAACTACGAACCAATTGAATAGGTAATTGATTTCATGACCATTGACTAGTGAGTAATAATTGAATATTTTTTTTTCGAATAGACTGTTTCTGTTGGCCTTACTGGCCTTAACAGCGTCTCCGCCGCTTCTATTGATTCTGTATCGATGGTGTGATATTGTCTGTGATTACTATACGCTTTGGTCAGCTGTCACAGAAATAGGCACCTACTAACGTACTTAGCTAGATTAGCTAAGTATACGTTAATTTCGAAATGAGTGCTAAAAACGATGGATCTAATAAAAATGTTAAATCAACGCCTCCTACAAAAAATAAAGTCCGCAACCCTTTTGACAAAGCTCTCATTGAGAGGTTGCATAAACCCATATGCAGGTAAAGAATTGAGAATGAATAAAGTGTGTACCCAAGTATTGTTGATGTGGACAAGATAGTAACATAAATGTTTTGTTTAGCCCTGGCATGTGCAAGATCTACAAAAAGAAAAGTGGTGGTTCCTTCAAATGGGATATAGATCAAGCTTGTACCTTGTTGCCAACGGATATCGTTGTGTGCAATAGTCAGTTTGAACCATCGCCTGACCCCGCATTGGAGAGAATAGCAGAAGAAGCTACCGAAAGGTACGGTATTTTTAGTAGATAACGTGTTTACACCAATCAGTCGAGTGTATCTAATATTATAAAACTATAAATTGAGTATGAATATTAGATTTTTGATGTGGATGTTCTGTGTGTGAAATGTGTGTGAAAAGAGAGTGTATGATGAGATAATTATAAATGATGGCTATATGATATGTATATATGATATGATAAGTATAAGGTTTTTTTATTTATATGTTAATAGACATTTTGTCGATAAATAGTTTACCTACCTACAAATAGTTCATTAACAAGAAAATTTGACAAATGTAGAAATATAAGCATGTGAGGATATAATTATTAATCATTTGCAGATTTTTCTCTCAAGAAATGGTAATGCCAAGTCCGTTGGAGTCTTCAAAGAAAGTCAAGCCTTTACTTCAAACTTGTACCAATACAAGACATATAACTAGTATTGTGGAAGCAAGTATTATTGATAAAAAAGAAGGTAAGTTAGCGTAATCCCATGTTGATACATCAAATGTTAGCAAATTCCATTCTTCAATTGCACATTAAATAGACTACAGGTACTACTTGCTACAAATGCAAAACTCATCATCGAACACGCCTATAATTATATATTTTTTAATTTATTTATTTATCTACTAGCTGATGCATTGAAAAATTTGTCAGATTTTTTCAGATTTGTATTATAAAAACTTTCTTCTGACTTTAGGCTCTGTGTGGTGTAAGTATTCATAGGCAAAGTATGTTGCATATTCAATGCTTCATATACCTAGCTTTTAAGAGGACCTAAGCGGAGGTGTAGCACCTCACATACACGACCCTTATGCTTTTCGTATTTACACTTTTTACTGTTCAATTACGTCCGCGGGATGACTAGCATGACAAACCAAACTTATTAGCCTACTGAATTGGCACCATGGATAGCTAGGATTGTATACTAAGCCATTTTAAAACAGAAATCCTGAGCTAAGGATTATCTAAACAATGAAGAATTGCAGAATGCATTGCAAAGGTCTAGTCAATTTTTAATTGAGTTGTTTTTTGGTGAATAAATTTAATGTTGAATAGAGCTGACCTGGCTCAAAAGCATCTCAAGTAAGGTTTGGGTAAAAAACCATAAAAAACCAGCAAGCTTGTCAATTTTTTTTGCATGGAGAAGACATCAGTGCATTTACTGATTCGTATTTCACTTTTCTAGTTTTGCACAAGCAAAGTGTGGTATTCAAAATCTGTAGGATGGAGCATGATGTGGCAGAGGATGCCGGTTGACAAAAACTGTTGTTTGATTAATTTTTTTCATGCTGAAATCGATCAGTTTCAGCCCAAACCATTCTAACGCTGCCTCCAATTTTACCTCCAGAAGTAGAGAGCATCTTGGAAAAGTTCTGCACTCACACTCAGGTATATAAATAATGTAACACATCTTTTTAAACCACATCATAAATTATATAAACTAGATTAAACAAATAAGTAATATGTATTACATTAATATAAAAAATCAATGATTCATGCATCCTATGTAAAGTATGTAGGTATTATATAGCAGCTAATTGTTATATTTATTTTAAATTGTGGTAAGTTTATTTATATAAATTGTTATTTACGACGAAGTATGCCTCAAAATAAAATATCTTGGCACTAAAACCACAATTGCTACTTCTTTGCTCTTGCTGATTAATGTATGATGTCATCTTGACCTCACTGAAGAGCAATATAACCAGCTTGGACACCTTCAAAATGCATATATAGGGTAATCCAATTCTTAAAGATACGAATAGGTAATACAGTATTGGCTTATCTATGGTAGTGTGCTAAAGTAGTTTACTCAAAAGTACACAAAAGCTCCAACTTCAGATGTGGACCTCCCAGGTGTGCCCCGTGAACCTTAACAGACAAAAATTTTAAAAACGCTTTTGTGTGGTTGCTAATGCTGCCACCATGCCTATACAAGGCGACATTCTCACTAAAAGCAGCGTTTCTTACGCATTATATGTGGTTATAATCGACACCTGATATGATTGAGAGCAATAGGATTCAATTTAAAGCTAAATTACATTCAGTTTAATAATTTACGTTACAGGACCAAAGTCTTCTGTCTGATGAGTACGAAATCACCGCTAATGGATCCCTTAGGCGAACGTTGTTCTTTGAAGAGCACAGTGATATGGAGCACTATGATTCAGAGCAAACAGACGAAGAAATTCATGTAGAACCACCGTCAGGATATGAATCTCATACTCCTGTTATATTCAGTCCAGACTTGGTAAGCACCCATTTATGACTGCACCTCATATACTTTTAGTCACAACAAATGGAGTGGCTTGCACATTTTACTGGGGACTTAACGAGTTTAACCGCTTAACTGTTTTAATTTGGTCAAGTATAAACCTTTTTTCCAAGCAATGATGATCACAGGTAAATTGTGCCTATATTAGTTGGGCCATAAGGTCTGTCACAGCGTTGTTTAATTTTAATTTCGAATACTGGCAAGAAATGTTTCGATTGATCTTGACTAAGGAACTTTCGCGCCATATTAATAAAATAAAAATTGATTTTGTTACATTTGCCAAAATGGAGTAGACGCAAAAGGAAGACAGAATCGCGATTATTGCGCTGCACCACTGCTGTTACGGGCCGGGCCTACTGAGATTTTTTGAACTGCTATAAAATTTAAAATAACTCTAGAGGTTTGTTTATCGTACTATCAAACGATTTATTGAAGTTTCGAAGAAGAAGACCGTAAGAAGAGCGGCTGACCTCCTACGATTTGGTCACCAGCGGTCATTAAAGCAGCATGGGCGCAAAAAATTATCTCTTTACTTAGGGATACCATCAAAAGAGTGTTAAATGAAAGCCAGGGAGGTGGTTACAATTGTATTCTTTTATGCCGTCACCACACGGTACGAGTTTACATTAGCGTTTATTTTTACATTAGCTTTTTTGATACACTGATTTCTATACAGGGTCGCGATTTAGTGGCCAAGGGTATGAAGCGTACTTTCGGCACGCCACACCAGAAAGGTGCATCGGGCAGCAGCAAGCCTTGCTACAGAAACAAGATCCTCGATGTCGTAGACTTCGGGGAGCCCTGCTTCAGTCCGATAGAGTTTCGGACGCCCAAACGGACGGGCCCCGACTCGGCCACCTCGTCTTCCCTCGCCTCCGTGTCCATATCGCCCGTTACTAAGGCTACGTCCAGTGATGAAGAAGTAGGTATCTGGAAATCTTTCCAATAAATAAAATTTGAGTGTCTGTCTGTGATATTAAAATTTAAGTATATAATTAAATAGAATATGCTATTTATATGACACATACACCTAATCAACTGTTTTTAGAATTTTCGTCTGTCTGCGTTTTTTCTGTCGCGGCTCCGAAACCGCCGAACAGATTTTGATGAAAATTTCAGGGATTGTATGGGGTACATTAACTTAACGCTTGTTTTATTATCTCAGTATCTTGAAATTGTTTTTTAGCAATAGCCCTTTTCCTTCTGTACCCTTACAGGTCTCATTTATTAAATACTGCTAACATCAATATTATATCCTACATTAGACTCGGTGAACTTTCTTTATAATCTTCACTGTTTAATTCTTTTTGTAAGTACATCGAAATTTAACGCAAATGAACTGTCCTAGTATAAAATAAAAAACGGGTGCATGTATCGGTGTGTACCAAGTAAAACTTGTATGGTATTTGTTGTAAATAAAAATTAAATAATGTGGGCTATCCGAATGAAGATGGAATTTTTTTATCACGACTTTCCGAATTAATGAGATAATGGTGATTGGACGAATAATTAAAGACAGTGACAGCCATAGATTATTTGGCCATCCTCGGCTCAGCTAATGCTGCGCTCCTGATGCCGTGACATCGATGGTCGCTCGGACGTGGTTAAATAAAAGGCATTTATTCCGTACCCACCACTTTCGTAACGCACCTCACCAAATGTTTCCCCAATACCGCGGTTTTACTTTATAAAAATGAACACGGCAAATCAATTTCTGCGTTGATCCAAGGCCGGAGAATCTATATACGGGTCGACCGGAGCTGGATAGCAGCCACATCTGTGTCTGCTATGAAGCAATTGTTTTTCAACCACGACAAGAGGCAACCTCTTACGAATTGAAACGCATTTGTGACCAGCTGCGAATTGGATTAACAAGTACTAACTATAACAATCTTTAAAATCCTATAGCATTGAATGTTGCTCTTCGGAACTTTGATTTGTTGAAGTCTTGGTATAATTTTTTAAAGCTTAATTGTGTTTATTTGCAGAAAAACAACTTTACGTCACCAGAGTCTGAGACCATGGACACTTGCCTCGACTGTGTCCTCTCAGAACCGGAAAGTTTAAAGAAAGGATCATGTATTTGCAAAATAACCCCAAAGAAACTGCTCTTGAAGAGAAGTACTTCCCTCAAGAATTCACCACACAAAAACATTCGAGGTTCCGCTTCATTATCAGAAAAACGCAGTCTCAGTATGTCCAGTTTAAACAGAAGCAGATCTGTGCAGAAATTGGATTTCAGTATGGATATGAGCGTTGATGGATCGTTTCAAAGTCAAACACAAGGTAAAGAAGTTTTCCTTTTTAACTCCGAGCTATTTGAAAAACCGTGACTGTGGCACGAGCTGCACGCTCCTTTCCGAAGAGCCGGAAGCCGGAGCCCAACCGCTAGCTAGCCTGTTCTTCCCCATACACTTTGCAATAATCGCAACAGAGATGGAATATTATGCTGATTTATTTGGTAAATTTTGAGAGCTCAATTTTTCGCCATTTATGTACACCTAGAGCACACTATACAAAAAATTACTGGCTGAGAATTTACGCGTGGCGGAAACAGGGATAAGCTCAAAAATAAACAATATGGGCTGTGATCGGTCTTTGTTTTTACTATATTTTATGAGTATAATAAACTACCCCATTACTATAATAACACCGAACAGTTTTTGACTTTAATTGTTCCTACTTATTTATTTCAGCTGATTCGGAATCCAGCCCTTCACAATACAAAGACACCACGTGGTCCATAGTAGAAGATACTAGCATTCATCAACTAGTCAAAACACAATCATTGCGAGAGATATCTCGAGAGATACAGTCTTCCAAAGAAACACCTCATATTCATTTATTGGATGATACTCCTATCAAGGGAAAACGTAAAATAAATATTATCTCCCATGAGATTAGTAAAATTCGTGCTCCAGTGATACTCAGTCCGGGACATATGTCTTTGGACAGTAGCTTAGACAACTTCGAGGCTCCGCTCTGCATGGAAGATAAGAAGATAGATTTTAGCAAAGTTGATCTCAATTTTTTGACTGAATCTTCGAATTTTAATACTAACAACAGTACGAAATATGCCAGTGACTGTACAACGAGCTTCAAGAGAATCGACAGCGGCTTCAATGAGAATACGTTTTACGCTAACGCTTCTAGTTACTACGAGAGTGCCATAAAACCGTCAGAACTGACCGTGACGAATTCGTCAAAGTTCAATACTAGCAACACCAGTAAAACAGCTTTAAAGGAAATATCAAACGTTAATTGGATGAGAGTTGACAGCGGGTTTAAGGATGAAACCACTGGAGACAGCATGCAATTTTATCTTACTAGTGAGGGCAGCGGAAACAAATTCACCGGCTACCATTTTTCTGAGGCCAAATTGGAGAATAAGGAAAACATAGCATCAGATGATTTGGAGAGATTTCTACAGTCTGCAGATAAGAACGAGGGCATGAGTATGTCCGACATGTTCACCGACGACTTTAATTCTTCAACTTTCAATTGCAACTTCTCCTCTACTCCCTCTAAGAATAAATCACGCAAGGTCAATCAATGACGATGGATGTTATAGTTTTAATTTTGCTCAGAAATGAGAATATATAGGGTTATGAATTTTATAGACGATTTTTTCGGTACGTATTATATTGTCGGTTTGTATTGACGCTACTCCATTATTGTGGATTCATTTATTATGTTGACGTTG
This sequence comes from Dalla quadristriga, assembly GCA_018245335.1. Taxonomy (NCBI): domain Eukaryota; kingdom Metazoa; phylum Arthropoda; class Insecta; order Lepidoptera; family Hesperiidae; genus Dalla; species Dalla quadristriga. Next base: position 7,491 of record DWLO01001072.1, read on the forward strand.
ATTTTGTAATAGATAAAGTCTATGTATTGACATTTTTGCATGAAGTAATTGTTTTGAGAATTAGTGTTTACTGGATTTAATAAAGTGTTAAGACTGAATTGCGAGGAATGTGGTTGATTTTATTAAAAAAGAGAACAACAGCAATTGTTAATTTATGAATTTATCATCAAATTTATTACTCCTTTCAAGGAGTTCAAATTCAAAAAGAGAATACAATTGCGTGGGTTAGCTACATACTATCTGCCCTCTATCGATTTTTTTTTATTTCACTAAATTTTAAAAAAGATTTAAAAGATTTTTATTTGAACATAAAACAAATAACAGGTTGAAAATAGTTCGTAAACTCTATGGAATTAAAATACTTACCTTGGCCTAAAAGTATGTACATCTTATCTAACTAATATAATAAATGCGAAAATTTATTTCACGGCTGAACCATAAAACTGATCTTCATAGAATTTGACAGAAAGGAAGTTTGAGTTATGAAGATGGTCATAGGAGACTTATAATCAAGCTAAATAAGCACGCTGAAGTGGCAATGGGCAGGCCACGTCGTTCGATGGACTGATAAACGATGGGGAAGAAAGGTCCTCGAATGGAGACCACGACTCGGAAAAAGGACCCGAAAAAAGGACTCCGACCGATTCATGTCCGACCGACAGCCGCTGGATTCAGAGGGCACAGGACCGGGCGGAGTGGCGCCGATTAGGGGAGGCGTATGTCCAGCAGTGGACTTTTAAAGGCTGATGGATGGATGAAATGTAAAAATTTGCTTTCTCAGAAATTAAACTTACGCTCAAAACAATATTGTTAGCAAGTTATCATGACAATCCGTATCCATAAAAGCTTATTGTTTTCATCGCATCATTAACCAATTAAGTTGTTTTGACGATACATGTGCGCGGCGAATTATTTCGTTAATTAGACCCCAGTTGATTTATCAACACAGTTACAAAGTCCACGATATTGTTTACAACGAGTTTTGAACTGAATGTCACCATATTTTCTATTATCTCCCCTAATGAATTAAACGGACTCGCTCTAATAATAGGTAGTATCCCGTTGCAATAGCTGTGCAGTTGAGTTCAACCGTTTATAGGCGTGTAGACGTGACAGCATATCGTGTTCTTATTGAGATGTGTGGTCTTTCCGGCTGTCATGTGATTCTAAGCGTTTTAATTTCTACTTGTCTATATGGGTATCCATTTAGCATATAAACTTACCATCTATAGGCACGTGCGTAAGGCGTCTCTATAGAACTTGACCTTGACGAGTGGAGTGAGAGACTTGCCGTTCGACTCTTATCTAGTTCGAGTTCGATGGGTGAAATTAGAAAAAATCAATAGGTTTTATTATTCGTACCCTAGTGTTCCGTCACCTAGTTATGTTTTTAACAAGCTGGTGATCACAATTTTATAAGTACAGATTATTAACGGTAATTAAATGTTACGATTCTCTAAAAGAGCATTAACTAGATAAATCTGTGTACTATCTCACCAAGGACCCGCCCTTTGACCCTTAATAGTATTTTAAATTACCTATCAAAATAAAATTATTTAAAATATTATCATTGTAGGTATTACCGGAAGTAGATAATGAAGAACGCAGATATTTAAATGATGAGTTTAGTGAAAGTAAATTGATAGTAAACTCTTAACCGTTTCATGAACAGGCAGTTTAAGTATGAAATTTAAAAAAACAAAAATTATCAAGTTCTATTTTAATTTGCATTTTACATCCTAGGTAGTCTTAATAACTGGGAATTAAGCAAAAATTATTCACGCGTTATAATATGACAGGCGTAAAAAATTGTATTTGAGGAAGGTACCTGTGCGAGGAACATCGTTCATAGAATATACATTATCGGTTTACTCTATCCCACCGGGATTTTATAGCTTTCGCAATCGAGTAGACTATTCGTGCGTCAATCGTATTTAACAAATAACCGTGGATTGATAACGCCGTAACCCCTGTTATCGGTATCCCGGAACGTCTGCGAACCAGCAATGCGGATCTATTAAGTTATAACATGTATGAACGGAGGTTGTTTCTAGTGCATTTACGAGTCTCTATATATACACCGGGTGCGAAAGATATCGTTAATGTCAACTGGATACTAAGCAAGTACGGTCCTGCTTTGGTGGGGGTCGGATGCTGATCGTGTTTCATTACGCTGAAGCGTAGTCGATAACGTTAGTGACTTACGTGTACTATTGAATTGTGTTTTTTTGTTCGCACTCACTCGTGGGGGTCGTGTTTACCATGTACAACAAGACTAGTGCGACTTTGATGCTGCAGACCATTATGGTCTTGATGGAGAAGCAGAACTCCACTGATGTTACCAATTTTCCCAGCACTTTTTATGGTAAGTCCAGCTAAATGTAGTATTTTTGATCACAAAATTTTCCTATTATAAATTCATTTAAACTATGTTTCTAATCAGAAACCAAAATTTTGCCTGCCCATTTTTGGATATGTTTTGTTATGTATATGCAATTATACCACGTAACAGGTTACGTGCTATACATAATTGCATATATTTGAGATCTCAGTTTACTGTTTTCAATATTCTATGCAGAAGTGTCCATGCCCTGCCATGTAGTTTAAATGCCCACATAGGCACGAAGCGGTGGCAATGTTTGTGATATAATAATAATTATAATGTGATATTGGTGATATTAAATTCTGAAAAATGCTAGTAAATTCATCAAACCAGTGATACTATTATTGTTTATGCATATTGTAGACTGTTGTAAACTATTTATTTGCTGTAACATCTTTTGTAAACCCACGGTAAACAATAAACGTTTTTCTTGATCTTTTTTCCATTTATTTTTTTCTCTTTTAAGAGGACATCGAGCGCTGCTACGGCTCGTACGGGTGCTTCTCGAAGGCTTATCCCTGGACGGAGAACCGACCTGACAACTACTTTCCCGTGTCCCCCGAAGCGCTAGGAGTGCGGTGAGTGTCCATGTCCATGTGTTTTCTTAAGTGTTTTAAGTTACAGAAACGTATCTCAAAATCTACAGTAGGTACCTATTTATATAATGTTTGCTGCTGTTGTGGTTCTGTTCATTTCTTATTTCCTCTTGCATTAATGGATAATGTGTAGTCTCGGTAATTCGTAACATTTTAATGTTGGAACAAATGACTATACTTACACCAATTATTAAAACTTACATGTTATCAGTGCTGTAGGTATAACACTTCGATATTTATATAGCTTTTACACGGCCCTGGCCGACCTCCCTTCACGGACCGCACTGAAAATCAGCGTCATGGTTCCATCATGGTACCATGACATATTATTATGCTGAGTGCGAGCCCTTTTTCCTTCCATAAGCTACAACACCAATAAATGCCTTTATACTTAGGGTGCCTATTGTATTGTAATGTAATTGTAAGCTTTATTATTGTCGTTTTTTTGGACACAAATAAATGTATTTTCTTTTTCATCTTTCTCTTCTTCAATTCGTCGTGCGTCTGTGTACCACAAGTCTATATTATGATGTACTCAGCAAGTTGTCATTCAAATGTTGCAACCAAATTTAAAAGCTCTATTATGATATCCTTATATAAATGTGAAGTAGAACAAATAGTTGGCCTTTCCTTCTTTCTCGTTGCAGCTGAGCGATGGAACAGCGTGATTTTTGGCAGAGATATAGTTAACGGGCCGGAAAGTGACATAGGCTTATTATCCAGAAAAAATACGCAGGTCCTGTGGGATAGACATGGGAATTTCACTGGACGCTAGGTGCGAAATTCTGACCACGCGCGACATTGGTTTACTTTTCGATCACTAGCGATTGACTAAAACCGACTATGCTATGTACTTAGTACTTGCCAGTACCAAATGCCTATATACTTTATTTTAAGAATATTTTCGTCGATGTTATCAATGCTGCGATGATAAAGTTATCAATATTCAAAAAACATTGTATTTTCAAATATCTCCAATGTACGCCCACCTAACCAGCATGTGGGTTTCAGATTTCATCCTTCTATTGTTCAAAACCAGTGTTTTTGCTTTGCGGTACTTCAATTATGCTAACTTTTTCTCACGTCCGTCCGTAGATTAATCGTAATAAATACGAAGTATAATTAGTGTCTGTGAAAAAGTTTTTATGGTTGATTATTATATTTACTGGTATTTTTAGATTTCTATGAAGTCTTAAAAGTCTCAAACGCCTAAACAATTTTCCAAAAGACACAATAAACATTATATACACACAATAACGAAATATTATCAGCTAGGTTTTGGCCGGAACTCCGCCCGCGTAAAATTCCCACATCGGTTCATTACCCACAGACACCGTGCATTTTTCCGATATAAAAAGTAGCCTATGTCACTCTCCGGCCCATAAACTATCTCTATGCAAAAATCACGTCGATCCGTTGCCGCGTGATAGATAGACAAATCATCAAACACACTTTCGCTATTATTATATCATTAGTAGTAATGTCAATAGTAAAGGGAAAGTAAAATATATTACTTATTACTAAACAGAATATACCTAATGACAACGATTGAGTGCTACCCAATATATTTCCCAGATTATTCAAAATCAGTCCACTAACAAGTTCATCAAAAAGTCAGCTAATAGGTACATAATACCAAAACTAAATTAGTTAGACATGACTCAGTAGTATGTTTTTGGATAGCAGGAGAAAAAGTAGTTCTGGAAGATTCCTGATGATGGTTTTAACACACAAACTAACCTACTCGGAGGAAATGTCTGTTACGAAAGAACAGATAATATGAGGGACGATTCTGTTTTCCTGTAATCCTTTATCAAGAAATTCAAAGGAATTTGCTCACAACAAAGTGATGGACAGAATATTAATAACATATCAACAAATTGTGAGTAATGGTCAACAAATCTGCACTGGGCAGATAACGTGCTGATTTTCCTGTTTAATCTATTTACTGACCAGTGATATTTACTCTCATGGTGATCTACACTTAATCTTACACTCTCATGATACGAATGTAATGTACCTAATAAGTAGTAAACTGCCGATTCCTATAACAATCCTTGACTTCTTTAGTATCTCGAGATTACAAAAAATGTGTCGATATTTGGCTTCTAATTATAGGAAGGACTACTACATTAATAGTAGGCGTGGCTTGCTGCCTAACCGGTGTAATATTTGTTTTTCTATAGAAACTCACATTTGACTATATTTACTGAAATGGGACTTATCATAATCTAACAAGTTGGCATACCCGGTGCGACCCGGTAAAGAAAAGGGGGGAAAAGACACCGTCACAAAATGTTAAACAGTACACTAAGTTGTCAGCAGCTATGCAGGAAATTTGATATATATTTGATATACTTATACTTCAGGGGTGTGGCTACTAGCTAAACTGTGTCATTATGTGTTAAGATAAAGTCGTTTATCCAATCGTACCTCTACGCTTATCGATAATGTCATAATTACGTTGTTTTATTACTACTACTACTAATGTGATAAAGCAGATTGATACTGATTGATTGATAATGTTTGTATAAGTTGCATTACGTACTTCAAGTTCCAAATAATAAAAAATGCCTCTCTCTTTTTATGAGGTGCAATCACTTTTAATATTTTAATATTAAGAGCTTTTCATCATGCTTTTGCAGTCGGGTTTTTGATTCTCTTTAATAATTTTATAGAGGTTGTGTTTAATTTTCTTTAGGTATTTTATAGAAGCGAACTCATTCCCTCATTAACTAATGATATGTGATATTTTACATAATCTAAAATATGCTCTGCCAGTCTTAATTTCTAGTAAGTAATAATATAATATTAGAAAACTATACTAAGTATACAAATGTGTCAAAAATAGACCACCCTATACGCGTGCACCGATTCCTTTTATCAGCGAACTGTCTCCACACTCAATGCTCAAAACGATTCTTGATAACGCTGGGGGCTCGTCCGTGACATCGATCTATCATACCGAAGACAAAACAAATATTTACGTTCCATTATTGCATTCGTGACGTTTCTGTCTACTTTACATTTGTGATAAACACGCTTATTTTAATTATGTTGCAATAAGACTCTTATCAACCAGGAGATATTAAAATAGAGTCTAATGACCTTTGAACTAAGCTCGCCAGTGTGGGGACAAAGATCCTTCCAAAAGATTCTCGTAAAATCAAGTTCGTTCTCTTATCTATTAATATTTATGAAGTTTACAAGTTGTTAGTTTATATCATTATTTTTCAGTTTTTATTTGTATTTTATGTTATTTGTAACACGACAACATCTTACCTACAAATACATAAACCACATTTAATATTTGTTATGATGTGTAGGTAATAATAATGTTTAATTATTTACAGATATGCAGTATTCACCAGACGAAACAGAAGGATGCCAGTGATGTTACACGCAGACGATAATGATAAAATACGGAATGCTAATCTGGATTCGAGAGGGCCGTTTTATTTCATATCGCATGGATTCTTGGAGGGCGGCCACAAAAATTGGGTAGGTGGTAATTTCTTGCTTTTATTTATGTTAACGAAATAGTAAACGGGCATGCAGTAGTCCAGTGGCCGCTACCGTCCATGGAAATCTGTAAACGACATCGAATCCTCGTGACTTTTCATAACTGGAAGTGAGTAAAACTCGATAAGAATTTCCTGGACTTTCCGGAAATTTTCTGGAATGATAAATATCCTCTGTACCACAGCTCAATCGATCCAAGGATTTTGGCCTGAATAATTTCCAATAAACAAAACATTCAGCTAAAATATAAAAATGTTAGTGGCTTCTCCTGGTAGTACCTATGTGTTATACGAGTTAGCTGCTATACGAGCGTTTTTTCTTTTATTTCGTCGCACGTCTTGTTCATTTGCCAGTGTCAAGTTTGAGATATGAATATTGAAACGAAATGAAATTAATTTAATTTTGGAGGAGCGCGGCAAACTCAAAAAACGCCCGGCGTAGCTACATCTAACAAACCTCAATTAATGCCGGAGTGAGTTATTGTGTTTCTAATGTTATCTCTATAGAGATATGGTTCGCTTCGAGCGATGAGACCGCCAATTGTCTACGCCGTTCTGTTTTCCGTTTTTTTTATTTATCTTATGGTGTCAAATGGTGTAGGTACCTACAAGAATAAAAAAATGGTGTATTATGAAGAAATTTTTGTTTTTTAGATCCAATCCATGGCTGAAGCAATCCTCAACCTGGAGGGCAACTCTGCCGCGACGGTGGTGGTGATAGATTGGCGGCGCGGCGCTCAGCCGCCGTACGGGCAGGCCGTGGCTAACATCCGGCTCGTGGGCGTCATGACCGCTCACTTTGTCCACCGCATCTATGTGAGTGTGCAACCCATAACGTTCACGAATATAGGGCCAATTTTGAAGGGTGGACATGAAAACCGACCTATTGATCATATAAACAGACAGGTGCGCCTTTGTTATGTACTATTTAGAGTTTTTTTTTCTTTTACAGGAAATATTAGGCCTGTCGAACTTGAGTAACTTCCACTACATTGGCCACTCGCTGGGTGCGCACTTGGGAGGTTATTGTGGTCATGAACTTCAAAAGGTTAGTTGACGAGATGAAAATATTAATTCGAGGGTCAATTCAAAAAATACCCAACATTATTTTTGTGGATTAGTCTCCTATTTAAAAAGCTTTTTATTTATATTAAAAAATGACGAACTCTTATCGTCCATTTTCTCGGTCAAAAGCTAGGTATACGAAATTAAAAATATGTTTAAAACGTCCGTAATTTTTCAAAATTCTGCCTAGAATTTTACAATAACTGAAAATGATAGAATGTGTGAGCGAGAGAGATGCAAGTCGTGATAGCCCGTTAACCAATCGCTGCCACCACTTGCAGAGATACAACTTGAAGCTCGGGAGGATAACGGGCCTGGATCCCGCGGCGCCGTACTTCAGCAACACGGTGACCCTGGTGCGGCTCGACCGCTCCGACGCCGAGTACGTCGACATCATACACAGCAATGGCTTGCCGCTGTACCTATCCGGTACGTCTAGCTAGATGCTAGTTGTTTTGTTCGGATTTCATTAAGTTTTGAAAAGTTCTACTAACCTTTTCATTTAGGGCTTACGCTTAAACTCGCGCGAGTGGTCTGTATTGAAGCGTGAGCATCGCTAAATGGCGCGGGCGCGTGCGACAGTTTTTCATACGCAATAGTACACGCTCGAGGCCAAAATTGTACTAGCGTCGCACTGCATAAGGCGACGGACGTCCGGAGCGGGCTAGCGTAGGCTCTTAGGTGTCTAACAATCCCACTTTGAGATCCCTGAATCGACAAAAGTGTATGGTTTTAAATTGCGTTTAGGGAACAGGAAGTAAGATTCAAAATTACTCATGCACATAGTTTAATACTAAGCGCTTGAAACTAACCGCACTGATAACTTTATCGACACTGAACAACTACAATAACTTTTTTAAAGTTACTAGAATGTTTCCTTTGTATATGTGGTTTAGGTTTTTAATGAGTGACTCAGTCCAGTGACTGTATAAGTTTGTATGGAGTGATTTCTCCATACAAACTTATACCCTACTCTATCCCTTTAAGGAAATGAATATATGATGTTGTTATTTATTTATGAAAGTGGCTTGAGCTCACTCAGCTCCGGGCACTTTCATCATAACTGATCGTTTGTGCCCACCGTCTGTTAGAGTTCGCAATCCAGTCCTATAGCTTTGAGGAAGGCTAGGATTTTACGGACGGCGATGGTGTAGATGAGGGTTTGGTTAAACCAATAAGAATCAGATTCAGAATCAATACTTTTCTCTCATCATAAGGTTCGGACGATTCGGTGGCGCGTTGGTTAGTGACCCTGACTAACGAACCGTGG
>DWLO01001073.1:0-16325 GCA_018245335.1 Dalla quadristriga
GGTTAAAACCCCTTAGCTTACGCAGGGACATAGGCACCCTCTGAGTGTTCTACCGGCTCTACAATGGTACATGCTCTCAGGAACTAGAAGATATGCATCGCACCACTCGCCGAAGACTGAGGTTTCATCCGCTCCCACTGGATTCGTGGCTGTCCTCCACGAAACCTTTTGCGCAATCTTTCTTGCCGCGCACGTGTATTTTGTGGGATGAGCTTCCGTCTGAGGTTTTCTCAGTGGACCATGACGCGGGGTTCTTTAAAAAAGGCGTAAAGAGAGTCCTCATTAAGGGTTAGTGACGTATTGGCGACGCCGCTGGTGTTGCTAGTGTCCATAGGCGACGGTGACCACTTACCATTAGGCCCGTCTGCTTGTTCGTTGAGTTTCAATTTATAAAAAAAAAAAGAACGGACACCCCTAATAAGTTACAGTGTAGTACAGTATGAATTCTCATTAAGGTGCGCTGCATTGGGGTGATTTCGGAAGCGTCGAAAGTTCGATTAATTCAAATTTCTACCAAATTTGAAATTTTTTTTGATTGTTGCCAACATAGGACGTGACGCCATTTTGTTGGAATCCTCCTTTCAGTTCGCCGATTTTGTGTTGTTTTATGAGAACATTTGAAATTTTCACTTTGTGGAAGATCCGGACTTTACCCGTGGAAGTTGGAATGGCTGACCATGGGCAATAGAAACGATAATAACTTATTATGTAATAAGTTCTTCTCATTTCTATTCTTTCTAACGACCATTCTGCCAAGAATGAGAGGCTCCAGAGACCTTTCAAGCACTTAACAATACTTACCGACACAACTTCTAGGCCCGGCGCTGAATGGAATATAGCTGTAGTAGTGCCTATTCTGTGTGTTTTCCGGCAGAAAGTTATCAGGATCGAATACATTTGGATTCTTGTAATACTTGTCAGTCCGGTGGATTTTGAACGTCCCGATGACGACGGTTGCTCCCGCGGGAAGCACGTAGTCATTAGTTGCTGTGCAAAAAGCAATTAAATTATTTAGACGCTGGTCACATTTCGCAATTCTCTCGCTAGCATTTTCAATTATTGTTATATAGTTAGATTTTCAGAAAAGGGGCTTCGATATCATTGATGCCAATATAATAACGGACATATTACACATTATTTAAATTTAAGTATACCTAGTTTTTGATTGAGAAAATGGGCAGAAATATTTTGAAATTTTTCTCTGTCAAAAATTCAAATCTTAAATGTCTGAATTTTATTCACAACGGTGATAATGAATTACATTTATCAAAGTTCTACCTACTTTTACAACAATTGAATATGTTAGCATGTGTATGCGCGTGAGATGCCTAATGTGACAGTAATCTTAAGCTGAAGGGGCACAATCTGATTTACTTATAATCGTTTTTTTATTGAAGAAAATGTGCGAAAATATTAATCTGTATGTCTACAGTCACGTTTCGTAAAATAATGTAAACTGTCACTTACATTGCCCAAATTGTCGGAAAACAATATTAAAAATGTACTGCCAGTACAAAGAGTATAATAATATATACAGGAACTGCAGTATTTCGCCCACACGTAAGTTCAGTTCAACGCACGCGAATAAAAGATACTTCCAGTTAGTATCTTTTTTTGTTGTGTTTTATTTATTTATTTACTTAATTATACTTTATTGTGATACTTTTACAAACGGCGGACTTAATGGCTAGAGGCATTCCCTACCAGTTGATGCCTACAGAAGTTGCTACGTTGAGGTTAGCACTAGAGATCGGTCACTTGTCTTGGGATTCGCACACAACGTGTGGTTGAAAACTTCAAACAAGTGTCTATGACCGACCTCAGATTGGGATTCGTACTGCTTTACCGTGAAAATTAGTTATAAGCATCTTAGCAAAAATACTTTTATTGTTAAAAACAGGAAATCAGGACTTGTAATTATCAACCAGAAATAATGTGTATATCATGAAAGGCTCCACTTACCAATTTTGACGTCGCGTTTCAGTTTCCTTGCGATTATAGGCACTGGTGGGTACATCCTGAGTGATTCGAATATTACCCTCTCCAAATACTTCATATGGAGAGTATCTTCGAAGGTGACTGGCCTGTTGGAGTCCCCGAAGATTTCGAAGATCTCGTTGTACACTCTATCTTGAATGTGTTGGTGAACACCAAGGAGACAGAGTACGAAGCTAGAGCCAGCTGCAGTGGTGTCGTGGCCCTGAGAACCGACAGGAGAATTACAGCATTCGTATCATAAATGCAAATTAATGTAAATAAATTTGTAGCCTCACTGAAATACTTTGTATCTACTTTGGATTCGTTCTCCAAGCTACTTTCAGGTTAAGGCATTTCAAAACTAGATAATATTATTAAGTACACTGAGCATGCACTCTTCAAGCTTGAAAGACACCAAGATTGAATATGGTCAATCTCTATGAATAAATTATATGAAAACGCCTTGTTCTTAAGGCTAGCAATACCGATGGTGGTGCACGTGCCCATATGCCACGGTAGCCAACCAGTAGGCCCTTATACCTGTTTGCCTATATAGGTCACAAAAGTTCCTTACCTCAAACATAATAGTGTCGACTTCTTCTTTGATTTCATAATCCGATATATTATTACTGCCGCTTTGGGCGGATTCGAGCATCAAGTCTAAGAAAGCTAGTCTTTTCTTTTCACCTGTAAAGAAATGATTTAATTTTGTCTTATGATATATTTTGATGTTGTGCTAATACATTAACTCAATTTTCAATTTCAAGTACGTAAAAATTGACATTAACTATTATTTTGCAGTAACAAGTTTCCACATTAGTTTTCAGTACGTATTTTTAAACTCTGAAATATAAAGTGCTTACCTACGTATTCTCAATAGCAACGGCACAATTTAAAATTATGTATTGACTATAACGGTGGACATTAGCATACACTTATAAATTGTATTTACATTCAATGATAACACGTGCGTAATTACATACACGCACACACTTACCGACGTCATTCTCATCATTAAAATCTAGATCATCTCGATATCCCTTAAAAACGGTATCGGCAAGGGTTTTAACATTAGCTAATCCAGTTTCATTTGCATTTACGGCTATTCTTTCTTCAATTGAAGGTGGAATGATTCCCTTATCCTTATTTTGTTGGTATTTTTCTTTTTTAAATTTAATTACCTGTAGAATCACAGAGTGCACCATAAGAAACATTTACAGTGAAAAATTAAGAGACTTTATACTTTATGTCAAAAAATATCAGACCTCGGATCAGTTACCTTATTTGTAAGTCCATGAATAATACTCAGAAGTTTCTTTTGTTTTTCAAAGAAAGAAGAAAATTTAAATATGGAGTCAAAGCGCAACCAGAATTTATAATGTCTTTGGTGAATTATGTCACACATCCTAAAACGATAGGTTTTAATTAGTCAGTTATTAAATTTATTTAGCTGGGCAATATACTGTATATGTGATTTATATTTTTATGATATATTAGTAATTACTTCAAAATATATTTCATTCAGTTAATTATTTTACGGTAATATGTTTATTATCATTTTAGTATGTTGTCTTAGATCATAATATAATCAAAGTATGCTGTATTTATTTCACAAAAACTCACTTCATGACAGCCATTGCGTAGTCAAAACCAGATTCGTCTTGAGTTTCTTTTGTAATTCCCATTGCAGTTTCTGGAACGTTCAAATTTAGTAAACAGTTTTTATATAAATTATTGATGGTATTTATTAATACCAATAATGACTTCAGGTCATGCACCTAAGGTGCATATGAATATATATATATATATATATATGAATATGAATGAATATGTTAAACCCCGACCAGCAATATAGGAGAGACTGCCATGTTGCGGAATTTGATAAGAACTAATTTCTTACACTGGCAATAACGTTGCGTGCGATCGTAATGCCATTATTGACAATGTAACATTTATGTCAATGTAGTTGTCAATAATGGCATTACGATCGCACGTAGTTGTTTATTTACATATCGTATTTCTCAGTAAATGTAACTAAATATCTACACTTTATCCCCAAAACTATTCATAGTCGAGAGTGAAACATTATAAACAATGTGTTGAAATGTTTGCATTACAAAACACGTGCCGAACTAGAAAGAATTTTACTAAAATGATAAAATAAATTTAGAGTCTTAACACACAGGTAAGCAGAAACAATGCCATTCTATTGCGGTTGTTACGAATTGGCCGATGTTCTGTAATGCATTGTTATATATCATTATAAATTGTGTCAATGAGTGTCACATGCATTAATTTCACGTATCACAAAAAGGAACTTAATACTATGCTATTTAATTCGCTCAAAAAATACATCAAAAGGAATAAAGAAAGTTCTGTGTTCATAAGTCAATTTACAACAAAAAAGACATGGAAAACAGTGAGGGGAAATAGTCAAGGGCGATAACTTGAAGCTAAGCGATCTATCAGGCAATTTTCAGCGCAACTAACGGCATTATTTAGCAAAGTTAAAGAAGAAAAAAAAAGAAAAAAAAAGTGTATCTACGATTGATGAAATACTCAATAGTTGAAATTAAACACCTAATCAACTACTATTGTGATTTATTGTTACCCAGTCCTGACACGGTGACACGTATATTGTGCATAAAAGGACAAAAATATTTATTTCACAACTTATATATATTCCACAAAAAATTTCAACTGCCAATTTAAACTGTATAACATTTCTTGGACTATACAGAATGTTGCTATATAAATCTCAAAAATAGCGCCCTGCTGTCTTCTAAATTATTAATGATCGAGCAAAGTTCGTACCTACTTTAATAATTTTATATTAAGTTCTTGAAAGCTTGTTATAGCACTTATTCATTTACATGGTCAATATAACGTAAAATACTGTTTTCATACCCAGTAGGATGTCGACTGTGACTCCACTCATGTAGTCGTGAACGTCAAAAACTTTTCCCATTTCTCCTTTCATCTTACTCACAACATTTCTACTGTTCTGGTTGAAAACGTCTACAAATGATTTAAGAATGTTGATATGGAATGTAGGAGCTATCATCTTCCGATGTGATCGCCATTTTTCACCTGTAATCGTAGAATTATATTGTCTGTAGATGTTTGAAGTTAATATTGTGGATCTGTGGATATTTATTTCAACGTTATGAACCAGGTATAAATTTCGAAATTAATCTCTCTATATCTCTATTAGCTTTTTATACTCCATTGCCAAACATATACCTCTTATTAGCGCCACTCTGATCAGTTCTGAGCCATCTGAATCTATTGCTGCCTTCATTCGGCAGTTAACCTGGTCCAAAAGCTATAAGACTTCAGAAGCAGCTGCAGCTTCACGATTTTCAATCAATTTTGACAATAAATAAAATTGAAAATCAGCTGTTTATGATATTTAAATTAAAGTCAATAAAATGGAATATGTTATTTATATGACACCTAATAATAAGCAACCGTTTTAAAAGTTTTTGTTTGTCTGTCAGTCTGTCTGCGTGTTTTTGTCACCAACGGCTTTCGAAACTAAACGCATTGTGGATTAAATATTCAGGGATTGTGGAGGGATCATTAACTTACCGTAAAGACTTTTATCTCAATATCTCAAACGGGTTTTTAGTTATAAATGGGACCATTAGCGTCTGTACCCCAAGGGTCCCATTTATAATATCTTTTCACACTCATTGATAAGTCAGTCGCAAGCACTCCCTAGTCAAAATAAATCAAATTTCCGCTCAATTCTCGTGTGCCAAGATCGCATCGTGAACAGATTTACCTGAACTGATGAGAAGTCCCTCGCCCAGCCATGGTTTAAAGAATCTGTACTCGGATGCTTTATCGATGTGCACATGACTGTTGAGGATGACCTCAACATCATCAGCTTCAGTGAGGAAGATGATCAGCTTGGAGCCCAGCCAGCCGCGAACGACGTTCCCGTATTGTTCCGCATATTCTAATGCAATCGTCATTAGATCTGCATAAAAAAGGTGAAAGAATTATTAAACAACCGACAGTAATTATTTTATTCCCTAATATATCAAAAGCGCATGCTACCCATTGACATCTCCTACCTACTATGAACTGTTGGAAGAAACTGTTAGTTTATCTAGTAAATTGTTTATAGGAATATTAGTAAATATTAGTAAGTATTAGTTCGTAATACTGTATAGAAGAAATTGCTACTTAGCGATGAGAGCGCCTTTTCGCCGCAACTTCTTGTGGCGTCTCTTCTCAATTCACTATTTTCATCTCTTACACATACTCCTTCCTTTCTATCATCACATTCACACTGGTATTATGTATGTATTTATGAATAAAACATGACAACTTTTACTATGTCAATTTTACTTTCACTTTTTCTGATTATAGACCTTCTTTTTAATGTCTTCTATTTTTACATAATTCCATGTATTCAAAGCGGTGATTTTCTGTGTAAACAATTTGGTTTTTATATATGTACATAATATAAACAAATCAAAGTACGCAATAATAATCTCATTCTTCAACATTTCGCTAAACGTAATTAGTCTATCTACTACATAATAATTATACATAAGCTCATTATTTTCTATTTTCTGTCCCACTACTATACGAATTAGTTCACGGAATCCTTTTTGAAACATAGTAAGTAATAATTTTTGAAAAATCCATGATTATTTTCTTAATCCCTCAAGTAGGTAGTAAAGAATAAAAAAAAATTATGTATCGCCCTTACGTTGATTATTTTCGAGCGCGCGCTCAGTATATCCATCTCACCATTTACGTACATTAAATAGTTGCATCACTGTTATTTTAAAACCCCACTGGAGGGTCCGTGACCCGTCCGGTTCATTTTAACGTGGGGATCAATGTATCCTCTTAAGTGTTC
The DNA here is from genome assembly GCA_018245335.1 of Dalla quadristriga. Lineage (NCBI taxonomy): Eukaryota > Metazoa > Arthropoda > Insecta > Lepidoptera > Hesperiidae > Dalla > Dalla quadristriga. The sequence continues at coordinate 6,857 of DWLO01001073.1, forward strand.
CATTTTAAGTGCCTTCAAACTCTCACATTATAAAGAGTAAACCAAACCAAACGACAATATTTCACGTCATAATAAATCTTTAGGTAGTGGTAGGACCATAACAATGATTTAATCTTTGATATTAGCGTAATTTAGTAATTACATACTTATTTTTTTATGTTATGAGAATAGCAAATGAGCATGCAGTCCCACCTTCCACTACCGCTCATGGATATCTGAGACAAACCTCGAATAGGACTATACGAGGGCCTATTAGTTAGTTTAGCATTAGGTGTAAATAAAAATATTAATTGGTACTAACGTAAAGTACTTAAGTAATAGGACTGTGGGAGCTTGGGCTGTTAGTGTAAGACAATCCTGTCGGACCATCCATATCGGGAACCTAATCGAAAACGACCAAGAACATACATTTATGCGAAACAAATACCTGCCCTGGAGATAAAATATAGCAAGAAACACTTAATAATAACAAACGCTACACACTCACAGCCCCTAAATAGGTTTCCCTGTGTTGCAAGTTGCGAACACACACAAAACAACACAATTTAACGCCCGAAACCCGAGTACAAACAATTATCTGCCAAATAAATGCCTGCCCCGGCCGGGGATCGAACCCGGGACCCACTGCTCGTCAGTCAGGGTCACTAACCAACGCGCCATGGAATCGTCATCATAGAAAGCCAAAGATATAAAATAAATGTAGGTACCTACTAAAAATAACAATTTGATATGCCCCAGGGTTGGAATTATAGTAAATATTAGGATTGGTCGTTAGCAATCGTTAGTATTAATACCTTCTGGTCTCTTCCCGATGGCCAACAAAGCGTTTCCAAAAACCGGAATTGCAAGGGGTCCAGGGATCTTGTTGCCCAGCTTATACAGCCTGGATTGCTGCTGCCATCGGTACAGCAGCCACAGCCCGGTCGCCACCAGCACCAGGGGGTAGAAGATCAGTCGCGTGGAGTCCACTGAGTGGACATGAACGTCCTCGACGAACGTCATGTTGCTGGAAATTATTGTTATATTTTTATATTATAGGTATATATGACAGGACATGGGGTTCTTCAAAAAAGGTGCTAAAAGAGCTCTCCTTCAGGGCCAGCGACGCATTGGCGACTCCTCTGGTGTTGCTAGTGTCCACAGGCGACGGTGACCACTTACCATCAGGTGGCTCGTCTGCTTGTTCATTGTCTATAAATTATTAAAAAAAAAAAATATATATATACAAATTGAATGTTCGTTTGTTCAAAATCGCAAATCTCCTGAAGTTTTTACCGATCGTTTTGAAATTTTTAAACAACGTTGTATTCATATACGCGCATGATTGTATTTATTTATATATTTTTTAATTCAGAATCAAATTCCTGTTAACATAAATTAAACGCGGACGAAGTAAAAGCAACAGCTAGTTATTATATATATATTATACAAAACACTTTATTGTACACCAGGACTCAATATACTAATTAAGAAGTAACATCACATGTATACAATAGGCGGTCTTATCGCGGAGAGTGATCTTTTCCAGACAACCTTAAGAGTGGAGAACTTATATGGAACAGGGATGCAACGAATATATTATCACTAGGAGGGATGGGTAGGGGTACATACAAATTAACTGGTTATGCACGCAATATTCATGCCTGGGAAACATATCTGAACAACAGTTTCGCAGTTTGCCAGAAGGATGAGAAGATAAACCTGTACTTAATTTGTTAAATAAATAAATAAAAAATAAGAACTAACAAAAATCCATAACAATCAAACGTACATACTGGTCCAACTAAAAAAAGGCGTGCTAAAAATACTTCTGTGTAAAGTTTACTCTGTCATTCTACATTTAATTATATTTGCCATTATTTGCTCTTTTTGATTATTTTTCTAAAAAATGTGTAGTAGTAAAAAACGAATAAAAACATTTTACAATTTACAATTTTTTACCTTTAGACCCCACACAACTTACACGATTAGATCTCTGAAAATACTGTTTTACAAGTGCATGTTATCTGTATAGCATTTAGCAATTAGCACTAACTGAAGCGTGCGTACATAGGTTGCTGAAAACGCAGTCCTTGACCGCTGCATATTATTTCCACTATGTTTAGATTTTAATGATTAGCAGTCGATATAATTATACAAAATGTGCAATGTTTATTTATGAAAGAACTAGTTCAGTTTTTTTATGTGATGAGGGTAGCAAACGCGCATGCAGTCGCACCACCCACGGCAGAGGACATGGAGACCTGTGACGAACTTTTACTTTTACGGGGACTGTAGCAGTCTATATAGGTAAGTCCTATTAGTATTTGGTGTTAATAAGAATATTAGTTGGTTAGTATTCATCAGTCATAGGTTTTAGAATTAGTAGTGTGAGTTAGTCCTATTGATAAATATTAGTAACTATCCAGTTAGTAATCGTAAATATTTGTCATATGCGTTGCCCTGAGGACTGAGGATGTCGCCTTTTGAATAAGCGCAACCAGCATCCAAACCTTTCCAACCCGAACACAATTGTTGAAAAACAATTATTCCACGGTCTAAATGGAGTCTGATAGAATTGCATAAGAATTAATTATAGACTATTTTCGTATATTTTATAGTTTGAAAAGGGTATAAAAAAAGATCATGTATAAGGCTGCTGAAACAGGTTACAGTCTGATTAGAAGTCTGCGGAAGAATGGAATGCAAGAAGGAACTGCAGGTTAATTCTTTATCTTAAGAGACGTCGGTGTGCTTCGTTTAAGTTCAAATTTGCACGAAAAATTGCGTTATGCAATTCGGCAGCTGCACCTATATGACTGTGCTCAATAAACATAATTAATATCCTAAAATTAAAAATAGTTTCTTTCATTCATAGTTTTCATATTAAACGAGCAATCGTTTTTTAAATTGGCATATAAATATTTATATAGATTTATACAGATTTTTTGGTACTTAAATAATGATTTCAACAATCTCCTATGTATCTTTTATTTAATTATGTTTTGCTAGATATCTAGAGGTATTGCGTAGGTACTAAAATTATGGAAATAAAGCAATATATTATGTAGTTGTTATTTCAAGATTCACTTATTTTTTTTTAAAACATATTTGTTTATATTTATGTAAGATATTGTTTCAGTCTTATTACTTTGTGGATTCAAGGATCCGATTTTATCAATTTGTTTGTCAATCTAAAAAATAATAATAGATATTTAAAAATTGTAATATTTATAAAAAACTTCGATCGGAATGGCGTGCACTTGATCACAGATTTAGTAACTTTGAATTTATGAACTCCGAGATTTTTCAAACTTACCTATTTTTAGATGAACACTATAAAAAATCTATGTTTTCACTTCTGTACTAAATGGCGTGTTGTTGTAATGTGATGATTTTTTCTACACAACATTTTATATACTGAATGAGAAATAACACAATAAACAATTAAGGCGCATTAACACGATCGGCGAAATTTGGTACTGGTATGCTATCGTAACGTTCTATTTTTAACCCCGAGGAACAAATAAGGATGCAAATTTAAAGATGAAGAAATCATTTGTTCGTCGTTAATATGTTTGCAGCACTATATACACATAACCTAGCAAAAAATAAATAAAAAAATAAATAATTTAAATTATGTATTTTTTTTTATTCTTAACCTTTACCTTAACCTAAAGTTCAGTCTTGACCTGACACAGTGGCGGTATCTCGGTCGATCAGAAGCGTGCAATAAAATTAAATGATTATAACATAAAATTAAGTCAGGTATCTACATCAATATAAATCCTTTGTTTCCAGGCTTGAAATTAATATTGAAACACCTACGCTGGATTGATGGAGTCAGTATGTGTTCATAATTTCAAATAAAAAAAAAAAAATGTATACATTATTTAAAGTGAATTTAACAAGATTTGTGAAACCTGCATGCTAAACAGTTCTCTAAAGAGTTTAAATTCAGGTGAGGCCGTAATTCACCACCCAGAGTCAACGCTAGAGTAGCGTTGTAGACTACGATTTTGTATGTGCAGTTGGCCGATACTGCCTTTAGCATTTTACACCACTTGGTGGCGATTATACCAAATTAAAAGAAATATGGAATCAAATAAAAATTAGTCCTTATTTTTTTTGTATCGAGGTTTTTGGTATTTGGTAATAAAATTAAAAGAGCAAATAAAAGAACACCAGTGTGAGGTGTAGCCTTAACAGTTATAATTTAATTTATTGAACATAATTCCTTGACTTTTCACCTGAAATAATTCATTGTTTGCTAATGGTTTGCATTCAACGTAACAATTGTTTCGGAGTACGTATTTATGCGAGTTCATAGCAATGAGTATGCTCTTTATTTTCTCTCCTACAGGACCGACTACGCTTTTAAAACTCTTTTGGTACTATTAGTCGTGTCCAAATCTGATGGTGACCATCTACTCGTATTAGTCCACTCTATTGCACATTTTGATTTAGGCCACACATTTTGATTTTGGTGGTATATAACAGGGTCCCGACATTGTGACTATAATGATTTTTTTTCCTTTTTTTAATAATAGTTTGCATTAGCTTCGACGTAATATTGTAGGTGATAGGAATGACTTCAGCCCCCTGGTATTTGAAGTTTGCAATCGTCGACTAATATCTTAACCCTTTTGATTCCATGGATGCGGGAGGATGACTGGTTAGTGACGAAACTATAGCAATCCTACACATTACAAAAACATTCAATGTTTTTTAATTAATTAGATACGCTTAACTAAGCTCTAATTATAATAGTTATATTTATATAGCATACTTCTGGCAAGAAAGTCGTGTTTAAAATGGAGCCTTATGTTTATTCCAAATAATGGGTCAACCACCTAACGAAAGTGTACAATCATGTCACAGAACTCTTTTGTTGTCTCAATTAGTTATGCCTACTAAAGTAAGGTTTTGAGTAAAACACACGCATACTTTTAAATTTAAAATATTAATAAGACACGATTAAGGTATAGTTATGTAAGGTATGAATAGGTAGTTAGGCAAAACATGTTTTCAAATAAATAATATTACATCATCAGAAAATGTAACCCTTGCCACGGGTAACATAATATGGACATATGGATTATTATTTCCTGTATAAAGAAATATTATTATTCTTGATGTTTCATTAAAACCGGTTCAGTAGTTATTGAACTAAACTGTATGAAGCAGGAGTAACAACGCATTTGCTTAACACCGGCTTAGGTTTATTTAAATGACTGATGCAGTTGGTTAATAAAATTGAACCTTATGACGGGTTCGTTTTAATGTGATATCACTACCGAGTCTATTTATCCACCGAAAGTTACTTGACCTTGCCCATTTATTTATAAATGTTATTTTTATATTTATATGGACTTTAGTCCAAGAGCAGAAATAATAAACGAAGCAACATGAAAACAGCATAAAGGCTACGTTAAGTAAAATATTAACTTGTCGTTCAATTCATTTGATGTACTTGAATATCGTTGTAAGTGTAGTAGGTACCCTGCGGTGATTTGCGTACGAAAATTGTATTGCCGTTATTGATTCTGTAGTGAAATTTTAACTTTTTAAATATTCTAAAGGGTATTTATCACGGGTGTGAATTGTTACTTTCTAAGTATGAAGGTTTATATCAAAGTATGGCTAAATAAGTGGTTATTAAGTCTTCCACAGAATGAGTAGGTAGGTACATAGAGCCGGACAAATCAAAATTATTTTCGATGAATTAACAGAGGTTTTTGGAAACTTAAAATAAGATAATTATTAGTTTTAGTTTGACTTTTACATCCATTGACACATCCATCAGGTAATGTGTTAAAAATGACGAGCTTTCGTTATTTTTATAAAACCGTCCCGCGGTATGATAATGTGTTTGACGCAATATGACGTCTGCATTGATTATTTTGTAATTTTAGTCTATATTTACTTTTATGCAAAGCTCTAACTTTTCTACCAATACCTATAGGTATGTATGTGGTTTTTGAGTGTTCCGAGGGCATTGAACTGCTTATTTTTGCAGTGCCTATTGTGAAATAGTGGCAGAAGGTAAAATGAGGGCATAATCTCGGAACCCGATCAAATTATTCTACTACGATTTTTTTATTATCAAATGTCAATAAATATCAAAGATTACGGTCCTACCTTGAAAGATTTAATAAATTGATGGTCAAATGAATTAATTTACTTATTTTTGTTTTGTATGTATGAGTATCCTGTTCGGTATATATGGTATATAATAATATATATATATGGTATGTAAGCAGGTTTATATTAAATGCATGATTTTCCGATTTCTCTCTTGCTATGAAACGTTATCTTGAAAGACTTCTGACGCAAAATATAACTTTATCATGATGCTTTTAGAAAAATAATTCCTAGCGGCACATAAGGAAACAAATTTTTGCTTATATTAAGTCAAAGCTATGGGGCTCGATGTATTTATCTGTAGAAAACTTGCCGACCTAAAATAAGTATTAGCATTATCTAAACATTTTCTTACTTCTACTTGAAGCATTTAGTTCAAATAAGACGAGATTCAGATTTTCTAGCCGTCACCGTAAAACTAAACTGAAAATAAACTTTCACTTATGATAATGTAAGGAACCAAGAGTTTGAACTCAAAACACCTTAACTAAAAAACTAAAACACAAAAAAATACTCTTAGTTAACCTACGTCAAATATTAGGCCACAATTAAAGATTCAGGTTTTAAAATTTAATTAATGACAATAAGATCTGTGCAGATAAGAAGCGCAGCATCTTAAGAAATGATACATTCGCTCAAAAGTTCGTTAACTGCGTTTGACTGGCCATCGAAGGCAGTTTCGGGTGGGTTTGTTGTGTTTATATTTTTTTCTTTTAGGCACATATAGTTAGCATATCCATATCATTTCCATATCATGCACCTTCTGTGACAAATCAAATCAATGACGCGAAACTGAATCTGAGAACTGTAGCTTAGTGCATTAGGTACTATGGCTAAGTTTTGTGTATTCTCAGTGGCATAGCGTCCGCGGTACTTGGAACCTCATAAGAAGGATTTAAATAAATAAATAATTAAATAAACCATCAAGGCCTTAGCAACTTAGTTTACTTTTTGCATACAAATGTTAGTACAGCGTTAAAGAGAGTATTTATGGGTACGTGATAAGATAAGGCAATCAAACGCTGATCGGAGTTTCATAAAGACATTGTTTGGGACAACGCACGGTGCGGAATAGACAGTGTGGTTAGTGAGACCAAAGAAGATGGACCACGATACAGTGTCAGAGTTAGAAAAAATAAACAAAGCCGAAAATCAAAATGGAAGTGCAGGGAATAAGACGGACGTTCAGAACAGAGGACAACTATTTCGGAGACAGGTGTGTTTTGTGATGTATGTACCGCGTAATTTTTACTAAACGTACTTATCTGTTTTTCTTTTTATTGATGAATTAAACATTATCACTTAAAAGTTTTGTTTAAAAATAATTTTAAATCTGGTAAAAATATTATTTTGTATTTCTCCATTTTTGAATGGCATTAATAATAATAAACAATAAACAAAGATAAAGGATGCGTTTGAAATCATTTAAACGAATCCTTTGTCCTTAATAAACCGGTATTTTATAAGTGAAACTCTTTTGCTGCAAGTAGGTACCTATATCGAGTTTAATAGCAATGGGACAAATATTGATGCTAACTTGACCGACTCAGTCAATCGATTTCCCTTCGTTTTGATTGTGATTTATGCTATATAAATTTCGTAGCTGATTACAGACAAGTCTTGCAACATTCTATATCGTTTTCGGGTGTTTGACTAAAGTTCATTAAACATTCTGTTTTACGTGTTTTTACGTACATTCATCATGCCTCAATCTAAATACTTGTTTATAATAAAATATAAGTATCCTGACTGCCTGATTTCATCAACGCCAAACCGAAACGGCTGATACTAGACACTTCACATTTTTACAGTAAATTATAAAGTGGACATTCACTAAAAAAGCATTTAAGAAAATCCCTAAGGGCAAAAACAATGGAAAAACAATTTCAAAGCGATGCGAAGCTGCGACGCTCATTCTTTGTTCAGTACAGATTAAAAGAGTTACTATGTTTATAGTGGCCTGTTTGATATAGACACGCATGCTATTGCCAGTTATATTCATATATATTGCTATTGTACTCAGTTCTTTTCACTGTATTTCTCTTTTTTTGTGCACAATAAAGAATATTTGTATGGTATTGTATTGCCAAATTAAATGGTGTGGGTGACGAAACTATTAACTGTCTGATACATTATCTTCCGCATAAGAGCATCTAATCTCTTGCAGAGCAAGTATGTACAGGTTAAAAACCGGTACTGGCTTTTATCTACATCGAGGACTGTGAGAGTTATAATGCACAAATAAATCATTAGATTGAATTAGCAAAACCTTTTAAAGGATCTTCATCATCTACCCATTATTTAAAGTCGGCATAACATGTTCAGTCGTTTCAAACTTCTTACACCTAAAGATTACAAAAAAAAGTTAACGATCCAAATACATTTTATTTCGGGTCAAAAAAAGTTCTGTTCTGTCGAAATATTATATATTACTTCGCTCCGTATGTAGAGCGATGTATACAGGGTAGATTTTCACAACGGTACAGTAAGGAAGGAAGGAGTAAGGGACAGTACAGCGTAGCTACGGGAGAACCTTCCCAGGAGACCATCCATAACTTTTGGAAATATTTGGATATGCATGTACTGAAAAAAATGTACAGTCAGCATTATAATAGTCATTTTACAAAAATACTTTTTGAAGGCAATCGATGAGAATCAAAAGACTCTTTTAAGACTTTCTAGGGTAGTAGAAATGTCAGAAATTATGAAAAACTTCTCCCATACCTTTCGTAGGAAAAGTGACTCGACCTTACTGCAATGTTTGCTCAGAAAAATAATGCCCGATTTTTCAATCTACTCCTAAGTTTTATGGTGCCCCTTGCCATAGTAGAATTTATTATTTGAGAAACGGGTTATGGGTTCTGGCCCATAGGCCACTGCGACCTCAATAGATCTTCATAGATAGATAGTAGCTTGCCCCAGATGCCATAGTAGAATAATAATAATAATTATTAGTATGTAAAAGGCTACTTAAAGTAATACCTCGGTTTTTAATGTGTTTTCAATGCAAACCAATGCATTGGCTTATTAATCTATTGAGATGATGGGTGTAATTGTCATATGAACGCCACATTATGTTATTGATTAAAATATTAATGTAATTGTACAATGTACATCAATGATTAAAGTATTATTCGATATACGATAACTGTGCGTGTACTAAATCCCAACAATGAAATTACAGAACAATATTAGCTTACATTCATAAAATATTTAAATATATAAAGTAGTATATGCTAATTAAACAACCAACGCTTACACACTCATAACCCCGCAGTAGGATTCCCTGTGTTGCGGGTGGCGGACACACACAGAAAACAACACAATTTAACGCCCAAGACCCGAG
>DWLO01001074.1:0-16323 GCA_018245335.1 Dalla quadristriga
TATACTATCTGGTTGCTTTTGTGTGCCGTTTAAGCCTTCTGCCCCAAGTTACCTGAAGGAATATCGGCTCATTTGCCTCCTCTTCTTACCTCCTACACCCCCCCCCTTGCCCCCTCCCCACAACACAACACCGGGAGATTGCTTCTGAAATGGTGTGCGATAGGTACGACATTCTGACAGCACATGTGAATTGTGTTTTATATCCTGTTTATAAAAATCATCTCTGAATTAAATTTTCTACGTTCTAGTTTAGACTTAGCTAGTACGCTGTCTGTGTGTCGCTGACGCGTTGCTACTCCTTAGAACTAAATTCGCCTCGTGTGTCGTTAATTAAATCGGTGCACACGTACACAGAACCTACAGTCCCATTCACGACCCAGAACTTGATTTATGATTAATGCCACTTCATAAATAACTGTAATACACAATAATGACAGTTATATCAATGAGTTTTAATTTGAAATAGTCTTTTGAATACTTAATTTATTCTTGCCTCATTTCGTTTTCTCCATAAACGTCTCATAAAATGTTTATCATATTATTAGGTTTTAGTCGTGATAAGTTAAGCATATTTAAAATGTTTATATTTAATTTATAGCTTTCTTTTTCGGTTTCTTCCGGTTTTAAAATTCTAGTAGACTGTGTCTAATGTGAATTAAAATTAGGTAGTTCGTATCCGATATGATATGAGCTTATGATTTATAATTGAACCATCACGTACTGCAAAATACTATACTGGGAAGGGAGTGTCGACACCCATGGAAAGTGGTTATCTTTTGGGTTGTCAACACGTGTTTGTCAAAAGATCATTCACAAAAGTTGACAACTTTCTTACATTGGAGACGCGACTTTGCGAACATCAGGCCGTCTACAACTGCTCATAAAACTGTCTTACCGTAGGCCTTTGCCCCCAGAGCCGCCCAGACAAGGCGCCGCCGGTGGGCACGCGGCCGCCGCCCCCGGCGCCGATCGTGCCGCGCTCGGCCGACGGGCCGCGGCCGCCTGGGTGGAATGGCCAGCCCCGGCGGCACGGCTCCAGCCGGTTCAACGTGCACAACCACAACCAGGAGCTGGTCAAGCTGCCGCCTATCAAAGGTAAGCGTCTGAGAAATAAATCAATCTAAGCAGATGGCAGTGGAGTGATAATCGCGCACCATTAGCTGTCTCACATACAGACGCGAGTCGTTCTCGTACCAAAGTCATAATGTATAAAAGCTAGTCATAATTTAAAGTACCTTTTTAAAATGCGTTTTTTAAAGAGACTTGATAGTGCCAGGGCATATTTTTTTCGGCTGAGGGGACTCTGTATTTGAAATCAATTGGTTAAATGGTCTGTGGGTTATGACCAACCCGAGTTTCCAAAGATTAGGTCGCCCGAAGGACTCCCAACGAGGATTAACGATTGTTATGTTACGATAACTGGCACCCATGTCTTAAGGTGCCATCCCTAGCCTGAAAGTGTTCATTAATTTTTTTGCCATATTTTCGCCGTGTTGCTATGGGCGCTTCGTGCTTTTAGTGCCATTGATTGAAGTATTGCAACTACGTAGTCTTTACATATCTCATAGGCAGCGAAAGCGGATATCGCCTGTATGAATCTTGAATTTAAATTCGAATAAACTTTTGCAAAGTCAGCCGTTACTTTCATTGCTCAACTCCTTGTGAACTTTCGACTCCGACGGAACTTCTCAACTCAAGTGACTTGGGTCGCTCTGCTGGTTACGAACCCAAAGCACGTTCACCGGGCCACGAGTTGCTACCGAGTTGCAAATCGAGAGCGTGTGCAGCATTTTGTCCTGTTTTCCTTAAATATGTAATCGAAAAGATGACGAGACGCTCAACGTTGAGCTCGTCGACGAGATAGTTCTACAAAATTATGTGACCCGGTGAATGACAACTGACGGTGTCGCTGTCGTATACCAATTTAAGAGCATTTATCTAGTCTGACATTTCCAACGATTGAAAAGTCTAGGTAAATGTATAAGGTAACATTTTTTTTCATCTTACCAATAAATAAAATTGGGCTATGATATTAAAATTAAGGTCAATAATTCAATGGAATATGCTATTTATTTATGACACTTAAACATAATCTACAGTTTTTATAATTTTTGCCCGTCAGTCTGCCTGTCTTTTTGTCGCGAATAGGCTCCGAGACCGCTCCACGGATTTTGCTGAAATTTTCAGCGATTGTAGAGGGAACACTAACATACTGTACAGACTTTTTCAAACGAGATTGAATTCAAATTAGGTCGTAAGAACATTCAGAAATAAACATATTGATATGATACTTACTACAGACGGTAGAATGTAATAATAAAACGATTGGATAACCATCACAAATGTCATATAAAATAAAAATATGTGTACGAATCTGCATAGATTAACTAAATACGGGTACTGTATAAATTCGTAGGAGCAATAAAATAAATCACTGCTCCAATGGCCGGAATTGGAATGCCGATGCGGAGCGAGTCCGTACGACTAGCTATTACGGGGTTACCAGACATCAGGATGTTGCCTGACATGTCAGGCGTTTAAAGCATTTGTCAGGCATTGTAGCAATGCGGCGGCTTGATAATCTGGCTCATTTGGTTATTAACAAGAGCACATATCGCACCCTTAATAATAATGATATACAGACCTAATAAGACTCCTATGTCTTATCCAGTTTGCATTTAGTATTTTTTTTATTTATTTCGTATTTGTTTTAATGCTAAGCATTTTAGTCAACTTTCTGTTGTTATTCTTGTTGTTAGTGTTGCAGCTTTGACGGTAAATAAAGGATTTTCTATTCTATTCTATTTTTAAATCAAAGAGTCTATTCGGGAGAACACGTTTGATAGTTAAACATTTTCTTTTAAGTAGGTACGTTCAATTACAATCTCAACTATAAATATAAAAAATATAGTTATTCAACCACTATGAGATATAAGTAAAGTTAAAAAATAAAACGAACATTGCCTAAAGCGCACTTAAAGTTATTAACAGTCTTATACCGAGTGAGAACATAAATGTCTTTGAAATGTTATTTCAGAATGGCTTCATTTCGTTACGAAATAATAACGATCTTCTGTTCATGTCAGAACCTTTTAACTTACGAGTCTTTCATCTGTTTCATAACTTTGGTCACGTAGCGGTCTTAACTTTTGCGCCGTTTACACGTAAATAAACGCAATATAAAGTACGTACTTTTCTCTAAGAACGGGATCAAGATTTTTTTATCAATTACTAATGAAAAACCTTATATAAAATGTCGCTGATCAGTACCTTAGTGCCTATTTAACTAACAAATGTTTTGGACGTTAAGTACTCCTTCACTTTTTTTTTCCCTTATATGCAGTACGTAGGATGTCATTAGTTAATCAACAAAAAAGATTTATACTATCGCTACACCGAACGATAGACCGAATGAATTAGTGAAAGCGTCACTTTAATAATCAATCATTATATACCCAAATACGTGTAGTGTCAATGTCAACACTGTCAACAGTCAACTGAGAGTTTTTTCGACATTGAACAAACATTTTACAGCATGGCATTCTGTGAAGTCAGCTGTTACATCGCCGCCATCTTGTTAGTTACAATACGCTTAACATGGGTGATTAGTATGACAGCTATTTACGCAGTGCCTTAAATTTTATAATGTGTATATTGTATAGTGATTTCTTAATCAATCTGTAATTCATCACTTAAATTTAATGAACGTCTATAAGTAAGACCGTAAATAGACACTCTAGGAAATAATCTCAACCCTAAACTAGGGCAAATAGCATCGCACCCTATCTCCCTCTATCCTTCCATTAGGATGTAACTTCATTAGTGAGCTTTCACGCAGACCTCTCGTGTCAATTAGCTACGTGCCGCTCCATTATATTGGATACGCTTGGTTATCGGGAAATCTCTGATCTCTCCATTTCCCAGGTGGTAGAACCTTTGTGAAACGTTCATGGTCATCGAAAATGATGACGTGACGGGATGTGTCAATCGTAACTGATTGACGAGTTAAGCCGCGCGGGTCACGGTCGGCAGTTAGATGGATGACGGCTAGTGGCTTTTCTTGAGCGCGGCTTCCGTGCTTCCGAGGGCACGTTAAGTCGTCGATTCCGGCTGTTATCGTTAGTATCGGCTTTTGGGCGTCCGGAAAAATTTCCGACACGGGTTGGCCACTAACCTCTCCACCAATCCGCATTGGAGCAGCGTTGTGGAGTACGCTCCAGATTTTAGTTATGAGGATAGACCCGTGCCCTGCAGTGGTCCACCATGGGTTGCAGCCAGAACCTTTGTGTGCTGTGCCCATTCCTTCCACGGCTTCTGAATTGTGAGGTGTATTTTTAGTTCATATGTACATCGACGCTGGCCAAGTGCGGGTCAACAGATCCAGAACAACCTTGTCTCATCATCAACAACCTATAACAGTTCACTGCTGGACTAAAGGCAACCTAAAAATGGGAGGATTTGCCCTTAATCACCACACTGGGCAGGCGGGTTGGTGATAATAGATCGGACCACTATCCCTCCCATTAGACATCCTAATAGAGGAACTTCATTAGCGTGCTCTCGCGGACCTCTCGTGTTAATTAGCTACGTGCACTTCCAGTATGTTGGACAGTTGTTGTTTATCGGGAAATCTCCTATCTCCTTTTTCCCGGTGGTAGAACTTTGTGGGTCGCAGCGCACAACAGATGCGTCCTTCAAGACTAGTCAAACGCCACTACTTTGACACGTCTTACACGACCAATTTTTTTTTCTTACAATTTTCTTACTGTGCTAACATACCTTGACACGTCTTACACGATCAATTTTTTTTTCTTACAATTTTCTTACTGTGCTATTGTATGTCATTGTGTGTGGGATTAGTATGTAGTGGTACGAGCACAAGACCGGGCAGAGTGGCGTCGAATAGGCGAGGCCTATGTCCAGCAGTTGAATTTAAAGGCTGATAGATGGATAGATAAGTGTGAAAGTATATTTTTGCCTTGCATTTTCTTCTATTTTGTCCTTTACCCAAAGGTTGTCTGGAAGAGATCGCTCTATAAGATCAGCTTTTGTACTGTGTCTTCTGTGTTACTGTTGCTGTAATTACCGTGTGTACAATCTAGTGTATTCTGTCTTATCTATCTATCTATCTATCCATCAATTTATGTCGTGGCCTTTGAACTGAGAGATGTTAACCTGTTTCAAACCATGTGTGGATTTCGATATAGTTTTCCTAGCAGAAATTTAATTGGCAAGTTTCAAATTAAATGTAAGGAAGGAGCGATGCGATAACTGCTTTCAAGTGTTGTATGATGTGCGATATGTAGGTAGTTAAATAATAACAATGAACCTCTCGTCCCCTAACCTGCTAAGGGTCGGCTTCAACGTTTTAATTTTCATAATCGTTCATACTTATCTACCTTCTCGGCGACGGAATCTTGACAGAGGCACTGACGGATGAAGCTTTTAGATGTCAACTGGTGCTTGTCTGTGCCTGACATTCCATTGTTAATAGAGCTTTTGTAGCTTATTAGCTTATTACCGCGTCTCTGCTCAAATAAATTGTTATGATAATAACAATAAAAAATAAATAGTTCACAACAGTCTACCCTATACAATACGGGCATACAATAATTTTATCACTGGTTTGTTGAATTTACTTTTATTTTTTAGCATTTTAATCACCAATAGGAGTCCTCCTACCCTTGTTAGCGGGATAGACGAAAGGGAGAAGAGAAAGGTTGCCTCAGTTTAATACACTCTCCGATTGTATTAGGAGTGAAATGTCCGTTCCGACTTCAACATAATCAGACCAGACTTTCAGATACAACCGTATCGTGTTAATTGCCCCCAAATCAGCGCCACAGATAACAGATTTAATCCACGGGCAGGTCAGACGTCGCAGATAGTAAAGCAAACTTACGGCCCATTGTACAGAGTGGCCGTTATCCGATTGTGGGGCCAACGCAACGGCTTTGCGATAAGATTGTCGCTCTTCCGGAGACGATTAGACACTGTGTTTACAAATTGACTGCCGTGATTAATGCTGAAGTGAAAATTCCTATCCCTAACAAAAACCTTACTGAGAAAACAGGTCAAGTCCCAAAAAAATCAGCTTATATTTATACTATATTTATTTATTTATATAGATTATAGCGTCGATGAATATCTTGATGGCAGAAATAAATTTGATTCCAATATTATGTAGTTGTATAAAAAGGTGTTGCAAGTTCAAAGTAGATATTCATCACTGCGGCCAAGTCTCCTCTTTATTTAGTCCATAACCTCACATCGCTCTTACTTTTATAAAAAACACTCTTTTATTTTTATTGATTTACACTTGGCCAATTTACCTCAGTGTTCCCATCACCCTCGTAACTCTTAAAATATTCAAAAAAGACTGTGGGAAAATCCTCCCGTTTTTGGGAGAGGCCTTAGTCCAGCAGTCGACTGTTATGCATGAATGAAAAAACGATCACCTACATCGGATTATGACCTGATTAATTTGAATCGTTCATTGCTCGGTGCATGTTTTTTTTTTTTACACCGTCAACGAACAGGGGTTAACGAAGCACTATTTGCACTCGAATGGCTGTCCAATCTTTAAGCTTCATCACCCTTAGCCCATCATCGACTCGCTACTAATCATAGGACGCTATGAGATAATATGAGAAGCATTCAGAAGTGCTTGATAAAGTAATATGACAGCTAATTTAAGATGTAAAGATACAATATAATGATAAAGAATTTCATTTTTCAAATGTAAACCCAGACTTTTACAATCATTAAGAATGTTATAATGTGGGAGTGCGAGAGATGCGCAACGTGATAGGCCACAGGTCTCCTCTTCGTATGAGAAGCATCATCCAGAATGGCTTGATAGGATAGGATAGTCAGACATTATTAGTCAAATGATTTGAAGACATCCCTATCGTTAATAACGAGTCGAACAATTTATTATCCTATTATTATACAATTAACGCTATCATCGCTTATTATTGTTCATTGCGATTATTAGTGAGTAACATTTATCCAAGGGGTGACTCACTCAATTTAATAACTATTAAGGTTCGATCGCTTAATGAAGGGGGAAGTAATGTGTCTGGCACAGGAATTCAGTAGCTCGAATGCGGGGGGATTGCCGCGCTTCCCCCGTGGGCGTTTGTCCATAAACCACTGCGTGACGGGACGGGTACGCAACACGCGACGAGTACAGCCTTTTCGCTTAGATAGTGTCGTTAAACGGCGTGCTGGAATTAAATATCACTAATTTTATAAAGCGATGATAGCCTAGTGGTATATAGTGGTGGTATGGTATATGGTGGTGGTGGTAGCGATGGTAGCCTCACTTGAAAATGAAGCGAACGAATCTCGGAGTGCTTCTGATTTTTAAAATGAAAGTGATTCAACTATTTCAAGTACGTACGTAAATGGTGAGATGGCTATAGTGAGCACTCGCAAATAATCAACGTATGCGCCGATCATCATTTTAATTTTTATTCTCCACACTATTTGACTAAGTAAGACAATGGTAGTGTCGTTAAACGGCGTGCTGGAATTAAATCTCAGTAATTTTATAAAGCGATGATAGCCTAGTCGTTAAGGCCTCACTTGAAAATGAAGCGAACGCATCACGGAAAATTTGTTTGTTTGTTAATCATATAATTTGGTTGAGTGATAGTTTGACTCACGGAGAAGGTCATACTATGTGAGCAACTCAAAATACTACTAACTAAATAATGCTACTAGTCCGATGGTGGTGGTTTTACACATTTTTTTATTACTACGGTTGATATAATTGGCGCTGGGAATCTCAATTTTGTCTCGTCGCGGTGGTCTATGGACAAACACCCTTACTATCGCAAACACACACATTATATCCCGCTTCCCGTTAAATCCTCTGTGTGGGTGTAAATAAAGTAAGTACGCAGGCGATTCTTTTTTCTAAAGTTTCCATCGCGTGGGGTTGCGACGTCGAACCTTTTCGTGACTAGTATGATTATGTGGAAAAATAGGGAGGCCTCCAGTGTCGCTTTGTGGTACCCTTCGGTAATGTGCATTTCAGAAGTATGCGTTGCACGTGAATTGCTTAAAAGCTGATCTTATAGACAGGTAAGTACCTACTAAAACTGTGTATGATGATACGCAATTCTTTCCCTTGGTAATGTGCACTTGCTGTATCAGAAACGTGCGCTGCACGTAAATTGTAAAGCTGATTTCCTAGATAGGTAAGTACTAGAACGTCTAGAACTGTCTATGGTGATCCGCAATTCTTCTCTTTGGTAATGTGCATTTGAGAAGTGAGCGCTGCATATGAATTGTTTGATAGATAGGCATACCTAGATAGGTATCGGTAAGCTAAAAGCAGATTGTATTGATATGAAATCTGCTTTTAGACTTATTCCAATTTTCTATGATGATACGCAATTCCTTCCTGATTGGTAGGTAATGTTGCCTAGCGTTGTCTGTCAGTAAAAAACTTAAGTAATGACTATTTAGGGGGACGTTCGGGGGTTGCGTAATGAAATAATCATTACCCAATCCTGACAATTAAGATTTGCACCTGGGTTCTTAACGTTAAGATGCTTGTGTTGTGTCGTCATGCCATGCCAATGTCATGACGATGTCAGATTAAGATGCTTGTGTTGTGTCGTCATGACATTGGCATGGCATGACGACACAACAAGCATCTTGTCATGCCAACCGCAACTAGTTGACCGCTGGGATCAGCGGTTTCTGAAACTTCAGTTTTAAAACGAGTTCAAAAATGCAGAGCTTCTCGTCTCGTCTTTATTTTATGCACACAAATGTCGATAACGTGCATAAAAGGTATGCTAAGAAGTACGGAAAAGAATTGTGCACCTTTCAAAAGTATAATTAGCAAGCTGCCAGCGCTGGAAGCCAGCTAGCAGTGTATTCACAGAATTCCATTTGAAAGAGAACCGCTGTCGCTCCACATAGAGATGTGGGTCAGACTCAGAGCGGATTCTGACATCGAAATGTGTACAGTTGTGTTACTGCGAGATGTATTATGAACTGCGTCATACTCGTTGCTCCGTCCACGTGGAAAAAGGGATGCGCGCGTGCAGTCGGACTTTCTTAAGAAAGTTGTAGTTTAGTCTTTTTACTGTATACCTCCGCGTCAAAAGAAGTGTGTTTGTTTACTACTGCACGTACATCTGTTGTATGTCTGTCTTTGGCATTTTGTAATTTAAATTTATTTAAATATTCTGTAGTATAAATTGTTCGACAAAATACACGTAGCTAATATTTTATTTGTACTTTCCGCTACGAAATTTTCATATTCGATTTTTTACTATAATCTTCCCTTTGTTTGCATAAAAAAACGTCGTAGAAAAACGTGTTGATGGCGTATACTTATCAGCCTCTTCCGGGTGTCAACTTTTCGCGTGGACATTATACGGGGTGTTTAAAAAGGCGCAAAAAGTTCTCGATCAGACCCTGCGTAGTAAACATTATCTTATCTGTGCCAGCACCCGTTAGCTTGTGTTGCTCGTGGCCATAGGCGACAATGACCTGCCCATCAGGGGGTCAGTCTGGTTGTTAGTTGGTTAAATTCTACATTGTACCCAAACCACCCCTAAAGAAATCGCTCTGGTGCATTGACGAAACACAAATATTTCCACTTTGTGCAAGTCGAAATAAAACCATTGGGCATCAATCACCAGTATAACTATACCGTTGGTTAGATTTACACATTGTTTTTATATGATGAGAATTGCAAACGGGCATGTAGTCCGACCATCCACTGCCGCCCTGGACATAATATTATGTGGCAAACGTGAAATAGGTGTGTACGAGGCCATTAGATAGTCCTGTTAATAGTCAATAGTTAGTGTTAGGGTTTATAGGAATATACATTTAATAATGAATCAGCTGACCGGGTGCTCGCTATATTGGCCGCCGGTTGTTTATCCCTGGAATAGCGGCGCGGCGCGTGCCGACCCCTGACCCCGGACGAATAATGGAGTTGATATACGCTGGCGTCAGGGTTGACGCATCGTCCTTAGGCTTGCACGATTTCACCAACCGCTCCTAATCATTGGGGACTCTTCAATTTAGGAGTCTCACCAACCACTCCTAAATTTAGGGGACTCTTTGAGAATCGATGTATCGCCTTAAGAAACAGTTCACCGAGCGTCTGTCAACTTGTCCTGAATGGTATATATTCAAACAAAAGTTGCTGAACATTAAGGTTTTACGTAATATCAAGCGCACATAGTTCAATAGTTTTCGGTAAGGACGACATTTTGTGAGTGTTATGTTACTCCAAGGCAACATAACCACATCGTGACAGTCCTATGCATTCGTAATCGACTAGACTTTGCGGCGACTCCGCTCTCGTGTAGTTCGTTTTTCCATTTATACTTTAATCCCCTATTTCATTTGAGTTTATTTGATACAAAAAAGCGTAAGGATATGACTGGAGTTAACTAACAAACTTGCATTTATAATATTGTAGGATGTAAAAAATTACCGTAATGTTGGTACGAAATGAGAAGGTTCGTCATTCGAACATTTCGTCGACTAGGTACATACGGGGAGTGTAATTCAATATTTTGATGGCATTTTTCTTCTGGCTTAGCGACCCAGTGTGTCTTGGCCTCCGACACAAGGAAACTCAATCGTTCTCTATCCGAATGAGTACGTTTCATGTTCTGTACCCAATTATATTGGTTGATTTTACTGTAGCCTAACTACCTTTCCGGCGCTTTAGTGCACAACCTGGCGGTTGTGCAGTACTGGTCTGCTGTTTTCCGAAGAAAGAAAGAGCAGAAGAAGTTCAGTGACTTCTGCCGGTGAATGTACCGACTAATAACAATGCTCAATAGTAATAAATACAGTGGTTGCGTGAGTAGCGTAGAGCGTCTGCGCTACTCACGTCTGCGTCGGCGCCCGCCAACCCTAGAGGAGGTAACATAGAGCGGTTGCGTGGAGGGTCGCGGGGCGGCAGGGCGCAGGGCGGTGCGCGCGCATTCGGCGCGGCCCGCCGTCGCCAGTCCGGCCGCCCCCGCAGCTCGCTCCGGTCCCGGCGCCGCCGGCTCCCGCTCGGATGCCGCTGCCGGCCGCCGCCTGCGATGGTCCACGCCGGGCCGGCCGCGCGCGCGCCCTCACGCGCGATGTTCACCGCCGCCGAGGGCAAGCCCCGACGTGCCGTCTCGCCCCTGGGTATCCCTAAGTCGCCCTCGTTCCACTCCGGCCTCGATCTCGTCGCCGGCCAGACCGCGAAGCGCTCCGAGAGCGTCACCGACGTCGCCCGCGCGTTCCGCTTCGCCCTGCTCGGCATGGAGGGCCAGGGGCCGCCGCAGAAGGCGCCGTCGCCGCCGGACGCGCGCTCCCCGCCGCCCGCCGCCTCGCCCGAGCGTCCGCCGGCGCCCGCCGCCGACAAGGAGAGCTTGATGGTGCAGCTGCCCCTCCTCAAAGGTTTGTCGGCGGCATCGTTCATAATCCTCCTCGCACGTCTTTCTGACACGCTTGTTCTTGTTGACAAGCCGACCGCGTTGTTTGATAACCTTCATATAAATATCCGCCGGCGATCGCGTCTATTTCGATCTCTCAAACTAGGAATCAAATGATAGATCGTAGGAGCCCATCGGGTCTCGCCGCTAAACGTCGCCCCTAGCCCGTAACGTCGCCATCGACCGAGAACGCATGGTCGTTACTGTCGTTAGCCTTGAGAGCCGGCCACATAAGTTGGGAATTTTTAGTCACGTCACGTCCGAAATACAAGAAACCATTAGTGACACGCCGAAATTACTGCCCTCTAAGCTATGAGCATTAATATTCGAAAGGCATGTGGGCACCCACCGGGAGCCGGCGAATGGTGAAAACGACGCAGAAATGTATCGACCCACTGACGGCCGCTGGTCGCCGGCTAACTGTACTGCGGGCACAATGCACGTGTCATGGGAAATGATGTGCATTACCATGCCCCGCAATACATTATGAATTTCCTATCAGTATTATTGCGACGCAATATCTGTGCGCTCTGAGTGGAAAAATTATCTATGCCTTATCACTCGTGTTAACTTTCAAGGTGCAGCTCGCGTAGTTAATCGTGGAAATTAGGGCCATGGACATAATATTTAAGGCCACGGACATAACAATATTCTCCTTTACGTTGTTTAGACATGAGCAATTTTACTCACGTTTCCAGCAAAACTGATAGCTTTTTGAGTAATACATTTGGGCGGTTATTACTGATTAACAGGTTAACATACTCGTTTATCCTGAATTTCCTCTTCTGTGTTCATCTTCCCCCTCTTGTGATTTTTCGGTTTCGTTTTCATAGCTTCTAATTAAATTTGATTAAAATCTACCCAAAGGTAGTTTTGTCAAGTAGCTATTCTATACCTTTTGGGTACTTTTCAATAAGTATAGCTATAAATAGTTAAATACTCGCGCATCCTACTTTTATAGAGTTATTTTCTGGAAAAAAACGGTGTTTGGCGATAAAACCGCCGGTTCAAAATCGGTCCTATTTCTAATAAGGATCAAAAGACTTAGACCAACTGAGCTAAGAGTACTTTTAAAGTCAGAAATCACGAAAAACTATTCCCATACAATTTATAGGAAATGTGACTCGCAACAGTCGTGACTTACACTTTTATACTTAACAAAACTTTTTTCCGGATAGATAGAGCAGTACTATTAATTCATTGTGTGATTGGGAGTTACAAATATACTGGTAGCAAGAACTAATTTTGAATGCATTGTCTTAGTCCATCACTGGCCCACTCATTGCGCAGGGGTCTTCACTCAGACTGAGAAGAATGTAGGTGTAGATTGGCAGACTTCACACTCCTAGATATCTAGAGATATTGGTACTAATTTAGAATAGATTCAGCCCAAACACACGCACATCTTCTTTTTTATCTAATTGTTACACCCATAGCTGTCTTCACTCAGACTGAGAAGAATGTAGGTGTAGATTGGCAGACTTCACACACCTAGATATCTAGAGATGTTGGTACTAATTTAGAATAGATTCAACCCAAACACGCAAATCTTCTTTTTTATCTAATTGTTACACCCATAGTTATTGCTGCTTAAAACTGGGCTATATTGCGGCTTTATTAAATCACACATTTTATTATGCCCTATATCTGTTTGTCCTATCTCTATTTGAGATTAATCCGTTTATTTATCTTCTTTGGGCGTAGCCTACTCTTGTTTCATGTAATATTTTATTCATAGCATTTTTCTGTATACGTTCCAAATTTCGCAGACTATATTTGTACTGATTTTCACAGGAAAATGTCAATTCTTCTGTTCTAGAGACCGTTTGATTTCATAAGATAATTATATCAAACTAACTTTAACTTTGCTAAACTCTGCATAAACAGACAGTGCTGAAATCCTTTAAAAGATCTTACAGTACAGATTGAAACAAATGATGAAAATTGGTATTGAGAGACATATTGTTTACACTTCATTAACATGAAACTTGCAGAATTATTTCTCTTCGATTCAATTCGAGTAACAAAACTTGTAAGCTCATACATCGCGCTTTAGAGAAATGAGCTAGAGCAAGATACACCAAACGCACCCACACAATTACAATGATTGAATCGTGAAGATTTAATGACCAACAACAGTGACAGTGAGACATACTCAATATGAATCCCGATATTGTGTCGTATCGCGTGCAATCAAGACCATGGTTCGTGAGCGACTAAACGTAACCTGTGACGCTGGTCATCGTATATGAGATCACGCGCTATAGGCAGGTAACTTATCTACCTTTTTTGAATGAATCTAAGCGTGTAAGTATATAAAAAATTCTTTCTTCACATGGATTGAACATAAGGTGGCAAGATCTTGTTTGAAGAGAGGTCAACCAATAAAAGAAAGCGTCTTCTCTACTCACTTGTTGGTCTTCCATTCATTTCGCGTTATCTTTATATTGTATCGTCATTCTCACATAATTGTCTCGGTATTGATCATAATATCTTATTTGAAGTTTATATTACCATCATACTTTCGAGGTTTGCTTCCGCAACAGTTGTAACATTGAACCTTACACCTAGTCCTTTACACGGGACAGACCGTGTGTATGGGCAAGAATAACAGCATTATTTTTACTGCGACCGGCCGTGCGTATCAAAGCGAGCCTGGAGGTACGTTCGCCATCAATGAATCGCGACAACGCTGGAATTGAATCAGTTTGCATGCGAGTGATCAGCAGGCTCCCATCTGCTACCGTCTCTGGCGAATAAACCAATAAGCTCTTGGAAAATCTCCGGAGATACTCTTGACTATACCGAATTCTTGGGTTTCTACTACATGTTTGACTTCGTTATTTCTACTTGTGTCTTCTGCTAGGATTCTATCGCATTCATATGGTGTAAACAGGGTACTCAAAGTTTTTCAAAGTGGTTCTGTTACCTGTGTGAGTTCGCAAATATATCGCGGAAGTAGAGTCGGAATACTTTTAGGGTAAAAACAATGGATCCCTGCGTTACGGTAAGTAATTTTTTGAAGAGTAAATTCCTTTGATTCACCTAATTGTAAACATCTGGCTTGTGTTTATTTATCTTCGTATCCAAAATAGTACTCGTACTCACACCTCGTATATGGATAGCCAAGCGATGTAAGCTTACATCATAATAAAATCAGCTAGCCTGAAGGTTATCCAAGGTGATCTCTAAGTTACGTGCAGTCTGTCAACCCGTATAATGTCTATCCATGGTGATCTCTAAGTTATGTAGAGTCTGTCAGTCAACCCCTATAATGTCCATCCATCAACACTGGAAAATCCTACTGGTGGAATATACCAAGTTAGCGTCATTTTAGAGGCTGCCTCTTTGAGAGCCTTTTGATATTTGGGGACTTTAGCCATAATCACTACTCGATGCCCTACTAACGCGTTGTTAGACAGATTATGTGTTTGTTAATTCACTGAAAGGCTCTGCTGTCCATCGCACGTATTCATCGTGAGATTATGTGTGGACAGGATATGTTTGAAGCATTACTGTTGTCTAGCTGTTTGCAAGGCTTATTTTTTTATAGCATTATTGGATAAACCTACCGCAGAATCTATGGTATCTATGTATTTCAACTTATTACAGTTTTGTTTACGATGACGTCACCGTTTAATGAATGTGACCTGCATTAATCAATGCTTCGTATCGTTCGATAAAGCTCCTGTTTGTTTGATTTACTTCTGTGTTGCCGTAGGTTACAGGGTGGTAGAACCCGTATACGGTTTGTAAATTGAAGTAATCAATAATGCAGTGTTATTGTCAGTCTTATGCCAATTTTGTAGCACAGTGGTCCAGTTCATCTTTAGTTACAGGTTTCAAGTGGATTCCGGAGTTGATAACATAAAAAGAAAATAATAAGTGAGTATTATAAACGAATTAGCGGTAAAGTGTAAATAAGAATGCCAGGTATAAACCCAGTGACACGATTTACAAACATTACGCATTACTTGACCACATAAATAGAAACTTAAATGGACCGAGCAAACATTCAATAATTCATAGCAATCTATATGCATTACTGCCTTCTTAGCGTCTAGTGCATCATTATCACCTTGTTGTGTCACAGATATTGTGAGTTAAGTTCTTCTGTGGTTTTTTTTTAATTTTTTCACATTCTGAGGTCCGCGTTTTAGCCTAGTTCAAAAAACTGTGCTCCTTTGAAAGGACTTCGGCTGATTTGGGCCCAGCACGACAGCGTGAACAAAATATCTCACGTATTTTCTCACATCTATTCCATATTTCATTTTGTTGCTACCTGATTGGAATTAGATTGAGTAAAACAATCCGTAATACTGTTTTAATTTTGACCATTTAGTTGGAACATGCTGTAGGTGCGTACTGGTCGTAAAAAACATTTTACAGGACATTGTTTTTATTGTTTTGATTACTTTTGACGAGTTTAAACCACAGATTATATTGTGAAACCACGTGTACCTATAACCTATATCACTTTATAAATATTTATAACCGTTGTCTCAATGCTGTCACTCATTTAATACACTATTATTATTCGTAAAAATATTTACTACGACCACTGATAAGAATAGAAAATGCCATATCTGATATTATGTTCATCCCAGGCACAGGATTCCCAGGAAAGTTGCTGATCTCCTTTGAGGTGACATGGCCGGCGAGCTACGCTTTGATCTTGTCAGTACTCAATCCCATATTCGAATTTTGTATGTGAACTGAGAAACGTGAATTCGCCTAATTTGACTGGACACAGTGCGACAGTCGTTCGATTTTCGGAGAAAATAATTTGATTGGATTTTCCCTACAAATGTATCAGGCTTCATTGGCGTGGGCTGCTTTGATACTGCGTTACGTAATGGCGTCA
>DWLO01001075.1:0-16317 GCA_018245335.1 Dalla quadristriga
TTGAATAAACCAATATTACTCACGGCAGATTAAAGTTGCAAGCATCCATTTCTACTAACTAAATTGACTAAGCTGCATGCATTAGTATTTGAAACAAATCACACAGCGTAATCGCACATATTGTTGTGACATGTGTGTGATCGCATTCAGAGTAATTGTACAATTTATAACATTTTAGGAAGCGATAGAATCGCAAAAAGCTATTAAAAGCATGGTGGGTCCAGCGCATGAAAGTATAGGAGAACTACCAACAAGGGATAATTCTCCTTCAGAGGTAATTAACAGTTTCAATTATAATTAATTTGGATGTTAACAAGCCAATTAAAACTAGAGGATCAAAAGGTGGAAAGAACAGATCTAATTAAAACATGGTAACAAAAACAAATATATGTCGTATAAAGTACTCATAACAGTCTAATAACTTATTAGATCTAAGTTTTTTTAGTATTTACATTCTTATTTGTTCTTTTCTCCGAGCTTTAAACTTTTTGTTGTAATTCGTACCTAATATTATGTCTTTGTCTTTAACATTAACATTGATTGATCATGATCAATCATTAACACATTATATTGGTGCATTTTGTGCAATTTCTACAAAAATTGTCATATTTATTATTCTCATGTCACATCTTAATAATATGCCTGTTGAATAAAATCTTAGATATAGAGCATTGTCCAATGACAGATTACCCTGTGTTAATCCTAATATCTTGACTAAAACTTTGTGATTGTGTTATGTATTTTACATGTTGGGTTGGGTATCGTTGTCGCTTGGCAATAATGTGTCTTTATGATGGGGAATGAATGTCCAATTGGCTTTACAAATTATAGAAATGGCCCCTGCCACGTATCGCGTTACGCACAAAACCGGGCCCAATACTGGCCGTGAAGGAGAAGGAAAAATTATTAAACGAACGCATTACCCTGCGCACCGAAGAATACGTGTGTCCGACCACTGGAGATACTAAAGTGCGAACCGTGGAGTACATTGAGAAAGTTATTGAGAAAGAGGTACATTCGCGATTGTACATTCCGCTACATTTTTTTTTTATAAATAGAAAATGCTGTACACAAGCAAAGCTGATTTGTGTGTGGTTTTATTGTATCTTTTTTTTTATTAAATACGATATTTGTGTATCTTACAACGTATGCTTAGCTTTCTACGTGCCGTTTTGTGACAGTGAAATTACGATACAGCGACAACTACCTTAACTATAGACTCTGACAAAACCATATTCACAGCAAACGGAATGGACTATAAACGTTGAATGAAAATTATTTGACTGACTCATGACTTTTACTAAAGCCCTCGCACTTATCTAGCACCAACGTAAAACACGGTGTTCAAATTAGAATATTTGGCTAGTAGATAAATAGAAGCTGTAGATACAAATGCACCAAGGTCTATCTCACATAGAATTAATATACTGATATGGTGGTAGCGACACAATAGTGAAAAGAAATTCTGTTAAAAAATATTAACCGGGTTCAATGATCATAAAATGTATGTAAAGCAAATTTTAGGTGATTGATAATATATTAAAAATAATAATTAACGTATTAAATATTTATAATGCAATATATTATTTTATTATTATATCACATGTGTGTTTGCATGATATTTAAGCATGGCATGCTAACTAAATATTTGTGTATGATTTGTCAGACAATACCTGGATTCTAGCCACGGAAAGTCAGCGAAAAGAGAATATGGTTTGTTTCAATCCTTGTTTTAATCTTTTTACGCTTTGTGGCCTAGTAACGCCTTATTTCTTTACTAACGGAGCATAGAGCATGACGTTTCAAATTACTTCTGTAAATTTTACATTTTTTGTATTTTAATGAGTCTTTAAAACTGTCAAACATCTTTCGTCCATTTCTGCTAGATTCATTCAACCATGTCATTACTTTTGATGAAATGTAGATTCATTATAGAGTACCTACTCTCTCATTTGTCTTAACTAACTTCATACATGTGTATGAAAGATTAACTCTGTGATTGCCGGAATTGTAGATACAATATAAAATAGTTTTGCGTGTGTATCTGCGTTCCGGCACTGCAAAAGCTAAATCCTAATTGAAAACCGATCACTTGTTCAGGTGGAGACAACACAGGAGAAAATAATATCTCTGGAGCTAACAACGAGTCCTAGCAGCGAGACCGCGCCCGCCGAGCTGGGGGAGGTCAGCGACCTCGGGGACGGAGAGGGGTTCGTCGACGGGTCGCTGCAGCCCGACATCGTGCAGGTCGTTAATCCGCTGTTGGACGGAGGCGCGGGCCGCGTCACCGCCATCTCTGTCGGTCCCGCTCAGCGCCTCACCACATACACCGAAACGCCGCAGTGAACCCAATCACGATACTTATGTACTTAGCTGCTACGCCGCCATCGTAACTCTGCACGCGAGTGATATAAGTTCCGCCTAGTGGCACGATTCGATCCACGGTGAAATCGAGGATGTACGGCGAATGTGTTCCCTGGATTCCTTACTAAAAAGTTTTATTTCCGCGCATTTATTGTAAAATAGCGGTAAAATCTTCCCCGTTAAGTTCCCGCGTCGCCTTACTCGCGTTCGCTCGTTGGTGTTATTTTATAGCTACCCATACTGCCTACCTGTTACGTCGTCGGAGTTAGGTGCAGAGTTGCATTGGCGGTGTATTTAATACCTACATGTCACTCCACGGAGCACCGAACGATCGCGGAAATAGGTTCTTAAATTCTTAAATCCATTTATTGTGCAAGCCTGTTTAAATAATTTCTTCTGCAAGCCTCTATGGCTTTAGGACGAACCGAATTTTGTTTTACCAGTCATTACAGAATATGTTGCTGGTAGAATGGCAATTATTCATATGTAGCATGTAGTACTTACGCGATTTGTGGACATTCTGAGTGGAGTTGGTTAAGTTTCCGTGCTCGCCACCACCCCACTACTCCATCACTGGCGGCCAACCCCACAGACACATTCAACGCGAGCCGCGGCAACTTAAACTCGATTGTAGATTTCTTCAACGAAACGAACGATACGAGCGAGTTTCCATCTATATTTTGTATTATGACTGTGATAGTAAGTTTAGAATTCCACCGACTTTTGCGTTAATGTAACTTGGGAACATTGAAGAAGTCCACTGCCGAGCGACGCGTTTAAGGTGACATTTTATTTTGATCACAATTTTTTTTGTTTATTTTTTTATTATAATTTTGACGGAGATTCTAGATTTGTGATAGATATCCATCTATTTTGGTAAATGATATTGTGTTGTTTTTATTTTGAATACTTTATGTATTTAATTTTAATAATTTTTCATTCCGTGAAAGTTTTTAAATGTTCGACTGAATGTCGATGCTGTACCTACTAAGTGAAAGTTTGGAGGATTGTGA
Source organism: Dalla quadristriga (assembly GCA_018245335.1). NCBI lineage: Eukaryota > Metazoa > Arthropoda > Insecta > Lepidoptera > Hesperiidae > Dalla > Dalla quadristriga. The sequence goes on from DWLO01001075.1 coordinate 3,378, forward strand.
TTGAATGATAAATGAAGTTGGACGTGATGTTGGACGTGATGTTGGAAGGAGTCTGTGAGATTATGTATAAATTAATTAGTGTAAATACCATCGATTACACGCGAGTACCGTGCATGACATACACCTTGTGTCTAGCTATTGTTATAATGTTGGCATCACATGACGTCTCTGTAATCTTTTTCCAATTTGTCTTGATATATTCATAATATATATTGTACACTGAACTTTATTTGTGCATTGTCATAGTTAAAATCTTACAGTATTTGTGTTTATGTTAATGGTGTATATTAGAATCTTAATTTAAAGGTTTAGTTTTATTAAATGTATGTGGTGCCTTAATTCCTCAAATGGATTTAATGTATAGTTGCGAATAGTATCTTATTCCAATATTTTACGTTACGTCGGCTACGTCATCGTTTTTAAGTGTTTTATTAATTTTATTGACATTTACAAACAGTGATAATGTTCGCATTTGCATTTTTCAAGTCCAATAATAAAATTTTAAAATACTTAGACCCATTTTACCTAATCTCAGAATAATGTATATTTCCGTTGTTGATATAAAATTTACATGTTTTGACTAATTTTTAATAGATATAAACTATCGCAATGAATGGTTTGATGCGTTGAATGAAAGAATGGTTTTATGTGTGTCCTTTATATCTTTATATAAGGCTCTAGCAATATAATGTGGATTGTAAACTAATTAAAGTATTGTATGTTTGTCCAATAAATGGTTTAATATATATTTTAATAAAAGTACTTAGCATTTTTATTGACTTCCTAAATAAAGCATTTAATAATAAAATAAATGTAAGAATTTATGAACACTCTAACAGTACATTTCAGAGCATTTTCACATAATTATTACGCCGTAACCGCTTTTACCACACTTTTTATTTCTTTGGAGCGATAATTCCTTCCAGTTGGGCCTAAAATAGAAACAAAATATAATTAAGATAAAATGTTGATCATGAAACTATGATTATTACGGACTAATAAAAGAAGTACAATGAATCCTGAATCTAGATCATTTTAACAATTTTAGATACGTATTCATTAGATCAGGTCTGTCCGGATGGCACCTAAAGGGTGCATCGTAGTAGTTCACCGTGATTTAGTAGGTAATATAGACGTATTGGTATTGTCACAATGTGTCAGAAAATTAATCGGTAATTCTATATTGAAGTAACGGATAGTTTGTGTTTGAGCACCGCGTTTTCAAAAACTTATATTCAATTGATTTTAAACCAACTAAGACCACTACTCATTTACATAAGACCGGCACAGCGTATATTTTCTGCTGTCGTTTTCTCAGCTTGGTAAAGCCTCCGGGCTGGCGCTTTAGTGTACAAGATACCTTAAGTTGAGCGTTGGTTTTCTTTAAAGCCAACAACTCTTCCTGATGACGTTTCTCCTCGGCGGCGCGCAGTTCCGCCGCGCGTCTCTCCAGCTGCTCAGTCTTCTGTTTCAATTCCAGACACTGTTTCTCCAGCGTTGACCGCTCGGCTTCCAACTTTGCTACTTGGTCCATAAGGTCCGATTTGCCTTGCTCTGACTAACGAATATGTTTTAATAACGTTATATTTAGTAGCAAAGTTTTGATTTAATTAATTTATTTTGGTTGTGACTGTAGTGTGGAGGTTCCAATGTATGACGTTGGTACTCAATCAGCTAGTGAGGCGAATGCTATGTCTGTTAAACAACAGGCTGCCTACTGACAATTCACGTTGAAACTTACAATTTCTGAATAATCTTAGTAGATAGATATGTTTACCTGCAAAGCTTTTCTCATGCCAAAAGCAATGGAACTGCAGTACAAAGTTTGGTAGGCTTCCATAGTAATCCTAGCTTCGTCGCGCACTCTCAACAGTAGAAGGCCTCTTTCACCACAGTTTATTGTTACCTAATGAAATAAATGCTTCATTCATGTAACAAAACTTGAAAATTCACGACACAGTAGGTACCATGAAATCAGACCTCAGGCTCGAGCCTCAAAGATGGACTCAGAACGGCTTCAAACATATGAATACTGTTAACAACGGGTTATCGTATACCTGGCGAATAAGTTCGTCGAAACATTGAGTATACAATTGCCTGCGAACAGGGCATATCCCGGTCTCTCTCGCCTGGCGCTGCTGCAAACGAGTGTCCAGCATCTCTTGGAGGTTTATCACGTCCAGCCTGGTAGCTGGTGTTGACGATATCTAAAATAATACATGTTTTCGGCAGTTTTTCTAAGGAATAATTTATCACTTGCTGATTAATCAATTTATAACGCTGAGGAAAATATCGTGCTTGAGTCCTTTATAACTATAATTAAAGGCGTATGAAGTCGGCCAGTCAGCAGGTGGTGGCGCATAGTTTTGGCCGGTGAGTAGGTATTCGGTTACAATACACTTGACTCTTCACGAAAAATCAAGTAATGCGAGGATTCCTAGGATTCCCTGGGATGAATGTGTTAAACTGCTGATCGTCAAGCGAGCCCCTCAGGAGCTATACCGCGGTTTTAGGTACGAGCCTGACTCACCGGTTTTCGATACCGTGGTCTTGCGCTGATCGATGAACGAGCTTTATCGACGAGCCACAAAACCACCGTATAGCTCGTTGGTCGATCAGGCCCCTAAGAGTATTTTTCCTCTCATATATAATAATATGGTCTATCAATGCACCCGCAACGCCAATAACAAGCTGATGGAGACGCTTTGCGAGAGCTGCAATTTACCAGATTATCAATAATTATTATTATGCTATATATTATGTGATGGCCCGCCACCACATCGTCTTCATAAGAACACTATACTGTTTAAAGAGTAAACGACTGAAAAAGATATGCGTCCTACCACCAATAATTATAATAATATCCTTACCTTTTGTGTCCATATTTGTCCATCTTCTTCCCATTCTTTAGGAGGTAAGATAGCATTAAGGATCTCTTCAGTTTCTCGTTTCGCCTCTGTGGGTATGCAGGGTTGTGTTGATGGGCCACTACGAGGAGATACCTGCAGAGTAATTACACGTACCTAGTACTTAGTAAAAATGAAAATACAACAACAATTCTGTCCAAATCGTCTTTTATCATGATCCTCTACTTACGGCTTTCTCTGGTTGCTTAGTTACTAAAACTGGATTATCGTATCGAACTAAAGTGTCTTCTGCTGAAACCGGTGCCCTTTCAGCCATGGTTAATGTGTTTCTTCAGCAGAAAACCTAATTGCAAGTTTATTTGCTTGAAGCTAGTTTTGACGTATTCAATCAAACACAAATGTCGTATCATGGTAACCTTATCAACAGGCTGTAACGAGGTAAACAATATCAAATCCGAATCTGGTTGTTTTTTTGTTCCGTGTTGTTCACCATGAAATTATTTGCGTGTGGACCGAGGGCCCACACTTTATGGGTTGAAACTTTATACATGTTCTTTTACGAATTCCCAGATTTATTACATTACTACAATTGGTTTACGAGTACTAAATCCTTAGCCACTTATTTCGTAAATTCCCAGAGTGGGCCCTCCCTCCACACGCACATATTATGAATCTTCTGATAAAGTAGCGTGTAATGAAGTTATGTACCTTGTTTAAGTAAATGACTTCTGGAAATCAACGTTCTTTCGCCTACTATCTTTAATACCCGGCGTTTTGTTTTTGTAAGCTGTTTTATCTTAATAGTACTAAAAACAATGCTTGGATTTTCCCTACTATCTGGAATAACCAGGCGGTTTTGTTTTTGTAAGCTGTTATAATCTTAATAGTACTAAAAATAATGCTTGGATTTCCCCATCTGGAATAACCAGGCGCTGTTGTAAGCTGTTTTATCCTAATAGTACTAAAAATAATGGTTGCAAGAGATTATCTAGATTTAGGGGAACAAAAGAGTGGCTTATAATGCTTTAAATATGATTTATTTATCTAGTTTCAACATAAACAAAAGTACATTATTCTAAGCAACGTTGGTGCATACATCTCACACTGTCTCAATAATACATATCAAAGTATTTTAGTATCATTTCTGCATTGTAAAATGAACTAACAAACTTTACTATTAGCAAATAGAATCACAGATACATAAATGCATATTAAGTTGGATTCGCATTTCTGATATAGTCTTTTGTGATTTATTAGTTACACAATAGTATTATACTAAAGTACCGAACTCAACATGTAGCAATCACGATTCTTCAATTTCAACGTCTGTCCTTCATTTCTCACTTGAGGCATTTACGTCTAATAGACTTAACTTGAGGCGTTTACGTCTAATAGACCTAATTTCGCATTATTGTGAATCACTACTGGAACTTGAGCTGGAGTCTGTGGACATGACTTCTACGTCTTCTTGGGTGGGTGCGTCCTTGTTTCGGCCGTCCATAGCGACGGTGTTCCCACCACCAACCGACATATGAAGCTCCCCTGATGGGTGCCATGTGAACTGACTGGGCGCAGATGCGGGCACTGAAACAATGTGAAAAAATAATATCTAACACAATCAACATAATAGTTATTGGCTATCTAGAACATTTCGGTCTACAGCTGGACATCCAATGCTTATACTAAGCTAATAGTTACGATTGAACTAACCCAGGAGTGTTTCACAGACATCAATCCACTTTTGCCAAAACGAGATTAGCTAAATCACGCCTAGGGAGCAAACTTAATCAGGTCACTTTAGTTTACAACTTGCATATTATGTGGTGCTCTGTAGCGCCATCATGTCCACACTCATTTCTGCCGTGCAAAAATTGTTCTTCAACAATTGTGTGTCGGTCGGAAAGGTGTGGATGCTAGTTACACCCATACAAGAGGCGACTGACCACCTTAGTCTTCAGGAGTAACAACGCAACTGTGACCAGCTTCGAATAGGACAAAATACTAACGATTAACAGGACAATTACTAATATTTACTAACTCCCACAGTCCTATTACCAACAAATATTAACCAAATATTATTCCTATTAACACCTAATACTAACAGGACTAACTAAGTAATAGTCCCTTGTACAGTCCTATTCAAGGTTTGTTACAGATTACCCTGAGTGTCAGTGGTTGTTGGAACTGCAAATTCGTTTGCTACCCTCATCTTATAATAAAAGACCGGAAGAAACCACATCCCTCCCTGATTACACACAAATAATGTGTGACTTGAGATACATAATTAATGTTGTATGGTTCGACAATGGTGCTATTGTCCATTGGATATTCGGACGCATATTTACCTGCTAAATATGCATCCGAATATCCGATCTCTACATATAAGTCATACATTGCTATCAATATACAAATTACAGTAATGTTTGTAATCAAGGAAAAGTAAAATAAATATTGGGAGTGGGTAACATAATTAAAAACATTAAGTACTTTGTGGAAGCAATTCTGATAAGTAATTGTTATTGAATTATTACCTCCGCCAGTGGTTATTCGATGCAGTTCATTCAGAGTGGACGGTGTGTGGCCATTCAGTGGCAGATCGCAGAGACGTCCAAGCATTCCCAGCCTCATTTCAAGATCTGTGGGATACGGCCGTCGAGGATCGCCAGGTTGCCAAGACAGTGGAGCGCTCACTGCGTTTGACGCACTGATTCTAAAAAGGAAATTTAGGATTCAGAACTGAGGTAAGCCACTAATAAAATAATGCACAGATGAAATGAAATAGTGTTTCTTGAGATTTCAGTGACTGTACTTTCAGTGTATTAGTCATTGTACTTAAGCTTATCAATTTATCATGCTTAAAAATAGAACAACACCATACATACACTCTTACATCCCCTCTTCAATTTTACAAATCTTGCCTTAGCTTAGTAGGTGCTTCAATCAAAAATAATTAAGTAAAATTTAAAGTTAGATTTTTTATTGTTATGGTACAGTATAAAGAATATACTAGTATCTATAACAAAGTTTGGTAATTGTATAGGTATGTCAGTAGAAAATAACTTTATAGCTGGCTCAGTATCTTATAAAAACTGATATGCACAAGAACAAATACATTCCAAATTATTTTAATTCATCTTTTGGATACAAACCTGTGTGCAAATTTAATTAATTCCTCAGAAGGAACGGCTCTTTTTCTAGACTTGACAATAGAAGCAAGCTTCTGCCGTGCTTGGTATAAAGAGGTTGCCAAAATTTGCTCTGCATCCTTCAACTGTCTTTGTAACAGGTGAATATCTTGATCCTGTAATTAAAGATAAGCAACTAATGTTGGAATTCTATCTCTGTTTTGTGATAATCTTGCTTTGCTTTAACATCTTTATGATTACACTCCAAAATCTTTACGAACCCAACACAAACGAAGTCGCGGCCAACAGCTAGTCAAGTAATATAATGGTTACTGACAATTTAAAAAATCGTTCATTAATTATTCAAGTGATTGCATCATTTCACTATTAAGTAGAGCTGGTATCATTATTTTGAAAAGTGACAAATTAGAAGTCAAACTATAAGTTCCTTCAACCTGTCCTGTTCATTTTGCGGCAGCAGTGGCCACACGGCATGCCCGTTTGCTGTTCTCACTGCATAAAATCAGCCTGTGAACTAGAGTCCTTCTTTTATTAAATAATAATCATACCTTATTGTCTACTTCAGCCTTCAGTTCATTCATCTTCTGTTGTATTTTGGCTTGCTCATCAGCTAATTCCAGGGTATTTTTGAATTCTGCATCTTTGGACAGAAGCAGGTCTGTCAATTGAGCATGGTCTGCCGCTGACAGCTTTTGAGACTTTGGGGCTATTGAAACTTCTATCATTTCCCTTAAAACAAACAAATTAACATTTTACAGTTCAGGCATAACTAATAGTGATGTATATTGTTTATGCAATGGAAATACCACTATTATTATTATACAAACGAAACAAGTGTTATTTAACTATATTTTATAATACTAAAACTAATAAATACTAATAATAAATAAACTTACTTTGAAATCAATTCTATGTCGTCTATCAGAGAAAGTAATCTATCTTTTGTACTTAAATGTGACGCCATTGAAACTGTACTTGTAATCAAAGATTTAACTTGTTGTTAAATAATGATAAAAATCCACAAGAAGATAACTATTATTTATTAAATGAATACAGAATAATAGATTGATTCAGCGATCGGAACCTAATATACCACAGACGTAGCTCGTTATTGACGTTTCGCGTTAGTACGGCGCCGTCCACAGAGTACATTTGACACCGTCTTTCGTTTAGTTGTCTTGCTTGACAGTGACAGTGACTTTCGTGAAATTTGAAATGATGACAAGACAAGCCTGAGTTTCAAACTATCTGCCCGGGTAGTAAGGGATACCTAGAGACTCGTACACCCCATGTTTTTCGCCTGCCTAGAGTGCGGTTGTGTTGCAGGACCTCTGTTGCAACTTTTTTTCATCAATTGGGGATTTATGGAAGAGGTAGAACTATTGCAATTACAATAAGTAATACCTTCTGATACACTTAAATTTTAATCTTATGTAGGTTACCTAGTACTTTTTTCATTTTATGAATGTAACAATTATTTTCATTGTACCTATTTCATTGTAATCTTCAAAGAACAATAAATGTATTACCTATATTATATATTTGGCGCAAACCGACCCCCATTCTTTTCGCGAGCGCTCAGCATTGTTGCCGATAATAATACTAACTTACTAACCTAATAACAATGATACGCACTATTAAGTTACTAGGTACACCTGGGTAATTGCAAAAATGCTACGTATATCCGCTGCATTTGGGCGGTTACATTTAATCAATTGCATAAACAGTAAACACAGCACAGTTTTGTCCTCGTATAAAAAGTAAACACCATTGAGTTTAAGTCGGCGCGCGATTGGATAGCCGCATTCAATTCAATTGGAACCGGCTTTTGCTGTAGTGCACGCGTCGGACGCGTGAACACGCAAGCGCGGGTAACGGGGTTGGGGCTGCGCGGGGGACGAGAACCCACCACGCTTCAAGCATGCGTACTCCACGTGGTCGCGGGCATTTATTACTGTGCATCCCAATTGAATTCTAATTTAATTTAGTCACAAATAAAAGAAAAGTCACTTGTACCGCAGAATAATTTGTTTAACAGAATATGATGGTCTGTCGAGTAGAATTTAGGAATAAGATATTAAAATAGTGAAAGTATTGAAACAAAACCGTTTTAGTGGAGACAGGATTTGAATTGTACTGAAGCGGGTAGGGAATTGTAATTTTTTTTTTGGTAATTAATTGCTAGGTTCAAACCTATTATGTATTCATTGTCACGAGGGCATTGCATTTCTGGCTGTGCATCAATCAGCACACTAATAAAGACCTTTAACCGTAGTAAATACCACAGTACAATAAGATCAGTAGGTATAGAAATCTCAATATTTTTAACTAGGTTTACTCTTCGTGTCAATCTTGAATAATTACACAAAATAATCTTTTAAAAGACAAAATAAGTTATGAGGTAACTAAACACTCGTATAGGTGCCTAATTTACCCTTGTTTACGTATTCTAATATTTTAAAAGTAGGTATTATGTTGTTGATGTACTGGATGTATCTTAGCCTATGGTAGTTACAAAGCGGGGCGCGGTGTAAGAGGGGCATGTGCCATTCGAGCTGAACTGGAGTCTCCATACAGAATAAGGTGCAGTGCTAGTTTGGCAGTAGAGGTGAACCTGGCTCCTCTGCCAATCTAATGGAACATCGTTCCTGCGCGCAATTGTCGTCAGCAACCGTGTTACACAAGTCAAACATTCGCCTTCGACGTAATTGTCGTAAGCAACAGATACTCTTACTGCTATTATGTTGTTTAAACGGATCATCGAAGGAAAGTCGATGTTGAACACGGATGCCAAGGATGTAAAGTCTCCTGAGAAATGTTCTAGAAGGAAGTCGGTATGCGATGGCTATGTCGAACATTCCACGTAAGTCAATGCCAATAATTAATCATTGCAACCTAAATCTACATCGCACCTCAGCATCGCACTGTACTGCATTTTACTTTCGATGTTGTTTTCACACATGATTACGTTCAGTAAGGTCAGTTCAAGTAAAAGTAGTCTTTATCACAAGCTGCTTTAGGTTTATTATGTGCGATAGTGTTGAATATTTAAACATGAATGAAGTCAATAGGTAACCATCACGTCAATACAAACGAAACTACTAAATACCTACCTTAAAAACAAATATCTGGAAGACTCTCGAAGCGTTATAAATAAAGAAGAATACTTAGGTGAATAAAAGCATAAAGGCCGAATACGTTATTAAAGTACTTACCTACGAAATGGAATTTGAGAGTTAAGTGAACCAAAATCAATACACATGGAGTAACATAAAAGAAACTTGTATAAGTCTCTAACACTTGGAACTTAGTGGTTTAATTAATGGTTAATAATAAGTAAGTTATAGATTCTTCTGAGAATAATACCACACATAATATATTATGTCTGCCATACCATAGAAGTCTTTGCTCTGTGGATATCCTACAATTAACTTCTTACTTACTGAATGTTAAATGTCTTCTTTAATTTAATGAATTGTAAATAAACAACAAACTGTTATTTTATTTACACTTCTACAGGACTAGTAGGTATAAGAATTATCAAAAGTAGGATAAGTAGCTACTGGGTTTTCTCAGTACATACCATCAACTACCAACACAATAAAGAGAAAGGGAGAAATTACTTTCTGGGCCTGATAAAATATCCAACCTTTCCGGTTTTTAAATTAAAGGTAGGTACAATATTACGAGTTATCTTTACCAGATTAAGTTATAGTGGGTACATCATGGTTTATTTATCTCTAATCTACTCGTATGTACATTTACTCCATTATTTTATATCTATACGAAATTCTTGTACTTATTACTTGGGCTTCTCTTAATTTAGAGGGTAACAAATCTGATTCGACGTTTCTAGACCGAGACTAAAGACCATTTTTTAGTGAAAGTGGAAAGATCATTCTATAGTCTAGGACTCGAATCATTCCTTAGTTGACCGCTGAAATACACCACTGTTCCCCTGGCCTGTTCGTGACTTCTGAATTCGTGAATTCGATTTACTTGGAATTTAGACAGACAGTGATTTATCAGTTATCTTTAAAATACTTTTCATAACGTAAAACTCAAAGTAAATATTTTCATGATATTTGTTGCGTATCTATGAGAAACAAATAAATATCAACAGAAGAATGAGAACAGAAGGCAAAAATAACCATTATTAAAGGAGAGCAGACCAAAGCCGGTCTGTACTCTCCAATAAATATGTTCGAAAAAGTTTTATTTTAATCAATATATCATGCAAAACTACTAGACTAACTAGTTGATTGAGTAAATAATAACAACAACGTATAAATAAATCAGTGAATACAGTTAAGGGTAATTTTAAACTCGTTAATCGGCGTGACTCACCGATTTCTGTGCAGTCCGGTGAACTACTAAACTTAACTAAATTACTAAACTTTGATTATTTAATTCCAGAAAACACGGGTGTAAAATCCCAAACTAGTAAACAGTCCGACTAGATTAGACCAATAAGAGTTTTATACATTCTACACATGCAGTATTTGAACCCAAAATCTTGTAAATATTTCTGTACCTCCTGCTGCGTCTATTCCATATTATGAGTGGACGCTTATTCTGGGGGCTCGTCCGTCCACTATCTGAATAGCCTGATAATAGAGACGAATGCTTGTTGACATTCCTTGGGCCAGTTCAAGAGGTCCAACTGTACTGATAACCTTCCATAATGTAGCTCTTCATGTAAACTACGAGTATTTGTACACGCAATCTTGACCAGTACGCTTCTATTCTTAAGAGCATCTGAATATTCTCAATATTAGTGTTAATGTTAGGGTTTTGTTTAAAAGGGTTAGTATTAGGTATATCTTTAAAACATGATGTAGTTAATATCTAAGGTGGGTATCGTTGATTGTGTAAACGAATTGTTACAGTTTTCTAGAGGAAATGGCGAAGATGGTGCTACTCGGAGTCGTGCTCTGGGCAGGAGTAACGTTTGGAAGTCACGTTGCTCCTTACCCGTTGAACTTGATTGTATCATCAGGTAAATAATATCGGATCAAAATATATGAAAAGAGATGGCATCAAATTCGTGAAAATATTCCTTAAATCGTCGCTTTGTTACAGATATAATTCATCCGCCACCAATGTATGACTTCCCATTTCCAAGCGCACAAATGCTGAAAAGGCTGACGCCCATTACTGATTTTGACAAGAACAAGTCAATAAGCATCAGCAAGTTATCGGTTGCAATGTTGGAGCGATTGGAAGCGAACTTGGAACTCTCTGGGATCACGCCTAAACCAGGGACCCCCGCACAAGGGTTAGCGATCCTTGGGAAACCTTCAAGCGCTGCGATGAAATACGAGAAATCTTCCATGACTATCACAAAGGCATCGCAAAATTTAGTTTGGTCAAAATGTACTAGGTATGGAAGTCATTCTTTTTGCAAATAATGAAGCTTTCTGTTCATCTTTTACATTTAAACATGCAAATTTTTGTTAATTACTCGCATATTAATTAACTTTAAGATCGGTAGACCAACCTTATTGGTTGGTTAGAATTTATTTGCCGTCGTTAGGAATTTGTACTAGTCAATTTAATTATTTTAGATACGGTTTGGCGAATGATGAGTGTGCTAGTTTTATCAGTACTTTGAACTTGCGTGAGAGTGAGTATGGTGGCGAGTGCGCGGCCCTGGAGCGGTTCACTTGTCGCACAAACAAGAAGTTCTCTCGCTATCGCACATTCGATGGCTCTTGCAACAATCCAGTGAGGTCGTCTTGGGGCCAGGCGTTGACTGGATACAAGCGTCTTCTGCATCCGAGATACGCTGACGGTATTGAAGAGGTAAGTGTTGATTGTCGTAATTTTTTTCTTAATTTTGTATGCATTTATTAGTAGGTCGTTACTAAGTTCCTTTCAGATATTCATAACTTCGGAAAAATTCAATTCGATTTCTTTTTTAGCCTCGTCGTGCTGTAGGATACAAGCAGCTACCTTCTGCTCGTCTGGTGAGCACTAAAATGGCTAGTAACTTAGACAGGCCAGATGACAAAAAGACGATCGCTTTGGCTGTTTGGAGTCAGTTTGTTCATCACGATCTGGTCCATACTCCAGCGAGAAGAACGAGTAAGATTCTATATTCAACATATTATATTCGCTATTATACATATTCTAGCTAACAAATTCTTGGTTAGACACGTACTGGAAAGCCTACTGCTTGAAAGATGATATCTTATATTGTCATATCAATAACACTTGGTATTTCATTTTCATAGTTCACACTGACCAAGCGATCCGGTGCTGTGACAACACAGGTCTGAATCTGACGCCACGGTACCTGCATCCTAGCTGCATGCCCATATCAGTCTCAGAAGATGACTCTTTCTATAAGAAGAATTATGTCACTTGCTTGGATTACACGCGGTCCGTCACTACCTACAGAGGGGACTGCACTTTTGGAGCTGCTGAGCAGGTAAAATCATTTATTCTCATCTGCTTTATTACGGTTATTTCTTCTTCATAAGGACGCTGCATTCTTGCTGGGCTAAATAGGAAAACTTTAATCATAGTTTACTAACTACTGTAAGTAGTGTAAGTGTTTATTACTGTAAGTACGGAGATGTGAACTCTATGAGCAAGAGGTATGCACACAATTTGACCCAACCCATGGCCATCACTTCGTCCGATCCACGGTCAAAAATTAATGAAACACCTAAAATAATACAATAAATTAAAACTAATTTTCTTACGACTGATAGTACTACAGCGCTTTAGTCAGATTGTTCAATTATGATGTCTTTGTTAACAGATCATGTGATTTGATCTGAAACTATAGGAAATGGACTATAGACTATGGCGTGGTGACATGATAAACTGTGGTCCAGTGTCCAGGTCATAAATACTGCCGGAGTTGTTTATAACCACAAGCTAATGGTTAGGTACGCTGCATTCAGACACGTAGCTTTA
>DWLO01001076.1:0-16308 GCA_018245335.1 Dalla quadristriga
TGAAAAAACAATAATTTAAAATATCCATATAACTGTTTGCACAGTATACGAAAAAATAACATGTCATGTAACATTATGCCCGCGTAAAATCCCACACCTATCCCACAGGAACTATGCGATTTTCTGCGGTAAAATGTAAAGTAAAAGCTGTAGTACTTCCCGGCCCGCAAACTATCTCCATGCAATGAAACGTCGATCCGTTTCTCCGGAAAATCAAAATGCAAAAGGCAAAATCAAACCAAGAACTCAAAAACCGCATTATAAAATTAGTAATAGTTATAGTGACGTGAAGCTGTCTAACTGGTATTATGTGGCTACTGCAGTCAATGTCAAGCTATGGGAGGTAGAAACGCGGTATGCGAAGCTAGTTTAGTACGAAGACACACATGCCATGCATAATAGAAAAAATATGGTTCCTGTATGGATCAGGAATAAATCAAATGAAAATAAAATTAGACTGCAAATTACTGTTTTAATGTTCACAGCAAGCTTAAGAAATTGACATAGAGGGTAAAAGAGAAATATAAATTCAAACTCCAACAGTAACATAATCTGACACAAAACTTACTATTCGCTTTGCTATTAGTTAAAAGTCATATTGTGATAGATTACACATAATACCATATTTATTATTTCCTAAATAATTAAGTAAATTCGGAGTCGGACATGATTACACTCGTTTCCCACTAAACCGGTTCGGAGCCCTTTATTCGAAATCGAATGAGTCGTGTAGTCCACTCGATAAATTTATTTGATCTATTCCACTGTCCCGTTTTCACATACCAAGAGCGAAAGAGAAAGAACTAGTTTATTGGAATGAATATTCAACCCAATTGGTTTTTGATGATATTGCAACAATAAAGTGTAATAAAATGTTGGTTGTAATAAACAAAATAGAAAGAACTGGTAGGAGTGGTAATATTGAAGAGAAAACTAACCAAAATATACAATCAGCTATAGAGAATAAAAGTTCAACAGAATAATTAATATATAAAAAATAAAACCAGCGCTACTGTATTTCCGATCGTTCTTAGATTATTTTATGAAGAAAATTGAAATCTAAATGTGTCCTGGAGGCAGATAAAAAAAAATGAACTAATAATATATATGTGAACTTTATGTAGGTACTTGATATTTTACTTTTTTCCATAGAACTAGGTTCTAAAACTAAGATTATACTATGGAGTTGAAATATTGTAAAATACCGGTGCTGTAACAAATAAACATGTCTCTTTCTTTCTTTCTTAAAGCCAAGATAAAGGTTTCCCACAATGCAAGGTCAAGTTCAAACCGCGGACCTCAAATCCACAGTAGTTAAGATTCACAAGGAATTACGTAAAAGGTTATATAATCTCAAGTGGACTAAGGTAAGTCATTAAACCAACAGTAAATATTCATTAAAAAAAAGCAAAACTGATACATGATAGACAAGTGTACTAGATGAGTACTAAGTTAGTAGCACTAGTCACAAATGAACTGAAGAAAGTAAACTGAAGATTGGAAATTAAAAAAAAATAAACTTGTAGACAAATTCAGAAACAGCGAAGACGGTAAAAATTAAACGTTAGAGGTAAGTTTTTTTGGGCGCCAAATTGTGGAACGCGACACGGTCGTGAGGGGTTATCAAAGTTTTTTCTCGTACGAATGCTGTGTGGCATCGTTATAACGTTGTTTATTTTGTACCTGATGATAGGGACTCCAATTTACCACATGTTGCCCTCGTTTCTCATAAAAAATAATATCCTCATGATTTGATGTAATTTGTATCAAGTAATGACGATCGTGTATGTTTATTAGTAATTTTTCACGTCCCGTTATTAACCGGTTACCGTTTTGTTGTTAAAAAAAAAGTTAACGAGACGGTTTTAATGTGGACTAGAAACAAGATCATTATAGGTAATTATGAAAGAATATGAAAAAACTTTTGGGTACCTACGAAAATTACAAGCAAATTTTTAAACCATTACAAACATGTTGTGCCCTTTAAAAGCAAGAATTCAATTAAAGTAAGCATCCGTCACATTACACTTTAATGCCTTAGCAAAGTCATATATTTGTCAGGAGGAATCCAATTTGCGTAAAAATTAAATTGTCTGAAAATTCTGTCAATATAATGTGAATCGTGTGTAAAAACTAAATTTTATTTTTATGTCCATCAACCTTCAACTAGTAATGGATGCTTTTAATTGAAAAGATTGCGTTTAATTGAAGAGTTGATGTTTCGGCGACTCTATAATGAATATTAAAGCCGGTAGAAGCGCTATGTTTGTTCATATTTAATTTATATTCAAACACAAATCTAGAGACACGGTAGTGTTCAGGCCAAGTTAAAAAAGTAAGGGGCGAAGGGTATTTGCACACAAGGTAGTTCTAGTGTGCAAATACCTATGAGAACCACTTAAGTAGTATTTATTATGTGAATTAACCCAAAATCTACAACAAACAAACTACTACAACAAACTAAAATTTTGTATCTATTTTATCTAATCTTTCACTCATTCAAATTTTAGACTAGACGACTAAGAAAGCTTATAATATTGTATTTTAAAAATGACTGCTACAACTAATGCTACCTTGTCAATCATGTTTTTATTCGTAAAGGAGCTAAGGATACAATACTTTTTTTGCAACTATACAGTTATTTCTAGATATAAAATTTAAATAAATTTTAAATAACATGGCATTTATGTAGATTTCTATCGATGCGTTGGCGAAACTACGAAGACTACTCGACAATACTTTTGAAAAAACTTGGCCTTATTTTTACTTTGATGTTCTTGTGGGACATTTTTTTTATTGCTCGTTACCCACTACCACATATCGAGATTATTACACACAACCCATTTGGACGATAGGAGTCGAAATGATTGTGAATAGGAATTGCCTTAAAACATAATAGTTAAGCGAATTGGATTTTGTTGGTTTTGAAGGTAAACTTTGGAATTTTTGTAGGTTTTACCGTTTTTTGTAGCTTCTGGATTAGTCTTTTTATTGACATACTTGTAGCTTCCGTATAAAGGTACGCCATTCACGGAGGTTATTTTTATGTTCTTAAAGTAGTAAACCATTATTTTGCACTTGTTGTGCACTAACCTAATGCAGTACGATACAGAAATCCTCTACATAATAATAAAACAAACCATTCGTTATGTTGTTACGATAAAGTTCAGTGAGCAATATCAGGCTTGAATAAGCTTGATAATAATAATCGAGTTATAAACAAAGAATTATAATCAAGAGGTGAAAAAGTTCCTTGATTTATACCGTACATTATTAAGCTACTATTTTTTTACGTGTGGACCAAAATGGAAGCTATTTATGTTTTATTTGTAGATTTACTTGATACAAATAGTCAAATCGTAATAATAAGGTATTTACCTTAAGACATCAAGGGTCAGTTTTGTATAAGCCTGATTTGTACAATACCTACACTCATTTTACTGCATTTAGTTTATGATCGTCATAAATATTTTCTTGAATGATGTTAATTATTTATTATAACAAATATGCTGGAAAAGCACATAATTTATGTAAAGCAGTTCCCTGCATTGTTTTGAAGTCTTGGAACGTCAAGTCAAAGGAAGTAACTGGACGCTCCTCACAATTTCTTGGCAAACATTTAAAACACTTATTCTCCAAAGCAAAGTAGTGGTTAGTCGGAACTTAGTGGGAAACTGCAGTAAATTGGCCTGTCATGCATAAACCCATATGTGAACATCGTATCTTCGCTTCTACAGTAAAATTATTATACTGTCTGTATTTCATTCAAAAAATTCAACTAATATGTCAAACCTTTGTTTTGTGCAAATAAGCACTGAGAATTCTTATGAACATAATTAATTTTAAGCAGTCAATTATTGGTCGTTTAAATAAATGTCAATAATTAACCAAATTCAATTTCTAGAATTTTGTCTGTGTTTTTTTTATCGCGAATAGACTTCAAAATCGCTGAACGGTCTATGATGAAATATTCAGGGAATGTTAAGGGTACACTGACTTAACGTATAAGCGCAGATTTATCGCAATTTACAACCGGTTTTTTAGTAATAGCCCATAGCGTCTGAACCCTTGGGGTCCCATTTATGTCACACAGCCATAATTAATTAATTATCCTACATGAGACAAAGTAAACTTTATTTGTTATGCAAATAATCTTTACTGTATCACCTGGGCGAAGTCGTAGGCACTTCCTAGTTAATACATATAATAAATAGTTAATAAAATCACCAACCAGAAATTCAATCCTCAAAAACAATATTCTACCTTGATACCGAAATTCTACCCGAAATTCTTTATGTAATATGGGTGTCACATACTCGAGCACTGCCTCATACATGTAGCTAACTACATCAACATTGTACATGTCACACACGTTAGAGCGTCAGTGTGTGTATATATTCTTTTAACAATTCCTGCGTGCCTTCTGTGACAGTGCGTTTAAAAGACTTATGAGCGCGTAAAATTTCAAACTTGTTGCTTTGGTCTCAGCTTGGTTCTTGGTTAATGAACGTGTCAAGTTTAAGATTTAAGCAGACCACACGCTGTGTTCACGGATGACGAATTCTTTGTGTGCGTAATGTGCAAGAAAAGTTTTAAATGGTTGAAGTAATTACAAGTTGTGGTGCTCACAGTGTTTAAAAATTTATGTCGTACGTAGCTTCTCTGAATTAAACGCGAAACTTGTTTCACTCTTTATATGCGTTCGCTTGGGTGTTGCTTTAGTTCCGTGCGTTGTTATTTATTTTTACATTGAAAAGATTTTACTATCAATAATTTACGTACCAACACCGTTCTTACAAATGGAATTTCATTGGGGTTTATTTTACACCGTTTTGAACATTTATAGTTTAGTTACATAAATTAGTTACATGCGCCACAGATTATTTTGTACACCACTAAGCACTTTGCAACATTGTACCAAAATAGCACTTAAATAAAATAAAGTCGTGTTTTATCTAGCTAATTTTCGTGTTCCTGTACTAAGAACTTTTTGTAGTTATTATATTTTCTAGGATTATTGAAAAAACTACAAATTTGACTTAGGTGTTCGGGTCGAACAGCCCTTAATAAAAAAGACCACAAAAATATTTACACTTATACTGATTTATCTTATATGCTTATGTACTTATATAAAAAATATCTTATTTTTGTGTAAGTAATAATTCTCAAGTCGCCTTTGTTGTTGTTCCACTGCCCGATGGACTTCCTGATAATGTTTTTCGGCCTTTTTTTCCTATTTCAATATTAGGTACAAAAAAGAATAAATAAATAAAATTAAATATATATTAAGTAGGTATATATCATTATAATGTATGTAGGTATATATTAACAGTATGTATTTATAAGAAAATATACTTTATTTTTATAGTGCAAGATAAATTTGTTTCACCTATCCTCTTTCCATTCTCAGGTCTAATGGGCGAGATTTCTGTTATAAATAAGCAGTACCTTTGTATTAAGTTACATATAAGTTTCAGTTACATTGTGTACAAAAATTATGAAATAAAATAAATAATTAAATAAATAATCGTATGAAATGTGAAAACAACCAAAGCCCAGTAAAACATTCAGAAAGAAATTACGATGTAAGTAGAGACAGGCGCATATTCCTTGTTTATTGTTGAAAAGTCATTATATGTAAATCGTGGAGTCGTGATGATGCGCGAGCTGATAGTGACATGGCATGTTTCGCAAGCATCTAACTATCTACACTAATATTATAAGGGGAACGTGAGTTTGTGTGTCCGTACGATGTATCTCGTAGTGCGGGCAGATTGTTAAACCACGTTTATGTTCTGTATAAAATTATAAACGATTCCTAGTTCCCTTTTTCAATGAAGGCACACGATACTATTTGCTACTTCATTGAAACGGGTGTGTTCTGCAGTATCTTCGAACTGAACTCGAACAGCTGCCGAATTGCATAACGCTAAGCGATGCGATTGGTTTCGCATTTATCTGGTTTTTCGTGCAAATTTGAACTTTACGTTTTTAGTTTATTTGAAAATGTCGGCGTTTCGACGTTAAGTTATTAACCTGCATAACCACAGTAATATTTGATATTAGTCTCAGATGCGTTGCTACGCTTGAGAATTTAACATGGTCGCCTCTCAGTACCGGCGCACCTGTTTCTGCGTATGTTATCTGCTGAATAGTGGTGGGGGGACACGCCAACACCATTTTCTAAAGTGCTTAGGCCACCCGAATAGATCTGACAAGTCCAGAATGCTAACGAAGCAGGGAAACGCTTATGTTGTCAGCCAGTCATGCTTCTCCCGATCGTATCAGACTCTGTTTAGTTTTGTCAATTCGATAATTTTTTTACAAGCCGCGGGACGATGTACTTTGGCGGCAGTAGTTTGTAACACTGCATGCTCGTTTGCAATGATTGTCATATAAAAAAACGAAGTGATTTTTTAGATAGGAAGATAGTTAGAATACTCTTTATTGTATACAAGAAGTAATTACAGCAACAGCAGCATTTTACATAGAAGACAGTACAAATGGCGGTCTTATTGCTATAGAACGATCTCTTCCAGACAACCTTTGGGTGAAGGACATAATAGAAGGGAAAGTAAGGCAGCGTGTACAAATATGAAGGAATAATAAGTATTTTTTTAGTGTAGATTAATGTTAAATATTTCAGTTTAAAAATCACATTGTGTGTCTTTTGTTCTATTTTCTGTTCTATTGCTTGCTTATACAATTGTCACGAGAACGATCTACTGGAAAGATAAAAGTTTACGCCCAGCAGTGGGGACGTGGGTGTCCGGTAGATGGCGCACCTGTACGTATCCGTCTCCGTTATAAACAAGATACAAATGATAAGAGAAAAGATTTAATATTTCATGAACGTGATCTTGTAAACGCACGCTTTGTTAGTTCTGTGACACGGAACGTTTCCCGGATAAGAACGAGCTTGTTAACGTAAATTAATGTCATTAAGAAAATGAAACACGTTAATTGCCCAGGCGCGTTGGTAAGTGACCCTGATTGACAAACTGTGGGTCACGGGCTGACCCACAGTCGGAGCTAACATTTATTTGGCAGATAAATGTTTGTACTCGGGTCTTGGGTGTGTACAATTGTGTTGTTTTTTGTATGTGTCTGCCATCCGCAACACAGGGAATCGCAACTACGATTAACTAGCAACTAGTGAAACTTATGTCTATAGACAACCATGATCTCTAAATGGGTTTGAAGTCTGCCTGTTTGTCAGCACTTCAGGCCATACAATTAAACGAGTGGGCTTACATTATATTTAGTAAAATTCTTAAGCTATGTCAATAGTGCTTATCTATTTCAATGTAGCATATAAAAATAAATATCAATTAAACTCGATCATTAAGTCGTCTGTAGCCACAAGTGAAATACATTATCATCACTATTTTAGACCTATTAAACCCGCGTACATAATTAATGATCTTGATAAAGTGACAACTTCCGTTCACTTCTTCTCTTGATTATCCCGAGATACTCCCGTCCTTTATAATTGTAATTAGGTAGTGCGTATTCAGTATCATTATTCAGATGTCTAAAGGAGTTGACAGTGCCCCTTGATAATCTTGCTCTACATGTGCTAATTAAACGGACAATCCCTTACACAATGATCGTAGCTGTCCCTCGCTGGAACACGGAGCATACGAGCCTTTCTTTCCAATCCCTGACTGACTACCAATACTGTGTTCTAAAGGTAGGTTTAACTTTTCAATGTGTATTTGTTTCATCGCATGCCTTACTATCTGAGCGTACAAATACAGCGTTTTCGCTTTCAATTATGTCCAATGCTACTTTTCGTTTCATTTTGTCTAGCTTACTCGCTGGAAAGAGGCAATGGTCATCGCGCAATGTGATGGAGTTGTTAGAGTCGGCCTTCGCGGTTAGCAGTGAGGCTTCAATGATTGCATTCTGATAATCGCGATCACGGGCCTCTTGACATTTCTTTTCTTTTATCGCAACGGTTGCTGTAAGATAAAATGGCAATAAATAATGCGGGAAGACACGGACGGTACGTGGTCTCGGTTGCACTTTTCATTTGTATTATCCGCGTAATTATGCCTAGCCCGACGTATGGTAGCCTTATTTATTGCGCTCTACCGACTAGCGAGGGATATAGTTTGTTAATGGGTGGCAATAATTATTTAATATGATTTATTATCTACTTCGTAAGTTCTTGTGCTCGTCTAATGAGTTTCACTCGTATTTAAGCGCTAGTTGTGTTTGGTATTAGTCCACTCCTTTCTCTGTACAACACTGTGATACGACGAGATTACTGACACAACTTTAATCTTCTTATACACAATTTGACCAACAGTTTTTGCGTTTTTACGTAACGTTTGTTTCGTAAAATAGAGCCTGAATATGTAATTTTGAGTGCAAATTACGTTGTTTTTTCGTATTTACAAGGTTGCATAGTGTTACGAAGATTAGAATAAGAACGTTCACGAGTACATGTGCTTCCCCGGGATGATTTATTATGATTATTTACGTTAAAGGAAAAGAAAAGAAATTCTTTATTGTTAACCGGTGGCTTACAAAAGATGTAACAACAAATAAATAGTTCACAACAGTCTACCCTATACAATATTTTGTAACTGGTTTGATGAATTCACTTTTATTAAAGCATGTGAACATTATTTGTTATACATATGACTCATAAAAGTCTTGTTGGTTTCGAACACAGACCTTTAGATATTACCAATAGCTATCACTATCATTCTTACTTTACATTTTATCCATTCAGTTATCCCTAGTGGGCAAAGCCGGTCTTTTTCGGTTTAGTTTTTCGAAGCGTAACAAATTTCGTTGCAAGTCTGTCGCCACTGCGCCCCCTGTATCACCATTCCAGTCACGTTTCCTGCGGGATGTGTAGTTGAAGCAACCGAATGTTTATCTTAAGGTAATATGACAATTTTGATAGAGCTTTTTATTAGGTGGCAGAGCCTGTATACGGTTTGCCCGGGGCGCACCGTCACGCCCATTTCTGCCGTGAAATAATTGATGTTCAACAATTGTGTTTCGGTCGGTAAGGTGTGGATGCCGGCTACACTCATACAAGAGGCGAACACCTTAGTCCTGAAGGGTAGTCACGCATCTGTGACCAGCTTCGAACAGGACTATTACTAACCGCTACTAACCAGACTATTACTAACACCGTGTAACAGGACTTACAGTCACTTCCTTTCTCCCATAGTCCTTATACTAACGAATACTGATCAACTAACATTCCTATTAACATCTCATACTAACTGGACTAACACCTCCAGTTCCTTTTACGGTCCTATTCGAGGTTTGTCAATGGGCTGCAGCGGATTGGGGGAGCTGCATGCTCGTTTGAATCTTATACACATAAAAAAAAACTTTGGTTAGGGAACGTAACTGAAAATCGTCGTAGAAGTGTTGCGTGTGTTTTATAAATATTCGCAGTTAAATTTATCTAACAATTCTCAGTTAATGCGGCGCAATCAGACCAGCGAACTGCCGTAGCCCTTCTCTCCAACTCTGCAGACATATCCACTCCTCCTCCCACGGCAAGCAACCCGAAAGAAGCAGAACGAACCTATTCACAATATTAAAAAGAAAAACCACAACAATACACCAATCCAGCCAATCAATAAAGCACTACAACAACTAAAAACTATCAAACCAAACAAAACAAACACGACCGCCCCCTTCTAAAGCATCTTTATCGATAAAACATCTTCTTTAGTAAACGAACCGTACACAATAAACCATTTTCTATTATTTTAGTATTTGCGAGCTAATTCTTAAGCCAACCGTTAGTCTCAAGTAATAACAAAGTTTGTGAATTTACTAGTGCCCTCATACTTCTTTCCTTTAGGAGAAAGTTTAGGTTATTTGACTTGTCCCTTCTACAGATACGAAACTAAACCTATAACTATTCGCTTCGGATGCGTTATAGGGTCTCGTATTTGTATGCGGATTGGGTGCGTGGCGCGTCTGCTAGCACGTCGCAAGTTTTTAAAATACTGGCGGGGACGTCGATGTCATTTGGATCCCATCTTTGTTTCGAATTATGGTGTATTTGACAAAAAAAACAGTTTTTTTCTGCAATGTTATTCGTTATGTTCGGGTTTAGATTTCTGGGCATGTCCTGAAGGGGGGCATATTGGGAGCGAAACAGTGCTGATATTTGAATGTCATGGATGTCAAAGTGTAATAAAGTTGAGGCGTGGAGAGCGCGGGAAGTTTTAGAAGGGGGCGGTCGTATTTGTTTAGTTTGGTATTAAAAAAAAAATGAATTGTATTTATCGTCGCAGATAAATAAAGTAGTAGTCTGTCACTGTAACAAGATTTCACCCATACTGTGGCTACACTTTGGGCTTTGTAAATCTTGATAGATATTGGGTGTAGCAGAGTCTGTCTAAAATATATATGTTACAAATACATTACATCCGTACGTTTTTACCAAGTACCCTTATTTTCATAAAAAATAATAATATTTATTATTTATTATTATTATTTTATTTATTTATTTTTCTCGGTTTGCACCGGTTTTCTAAAGTACACGGGCCTAGGCCAAGTGTAAATTAGGTAATTGGTAACTTGTTTGTGCAGTTGGGATGGTTATACACTGGATTGTGTGATGGGTGGTGGCTGTGCGTTGGTAGGCTCGTGATCGGTCTGAAGAAATTTTCTTACCAGTCTGCAAGTATTTAGGATCACTGCCTTTTGCAAAATATTATACATAGATTTTTTATGAAAGTGCAAAATAAATGGGACCCTAAGTGCTACTAGTGTCTGTACTCTATTACGATATTGAGATAAAATAAATCCTGTATGGTAAGTTAGTGTACCCTCTACAATCCCTGAAAATGTCATAAAAATCTGTTCAGCGGTTCGGAGTCTATTTGCAACAAATAAACGCAGACAGACCTAAGTTCTAAAAACTGATTTTGTATAGGTGTCAAATAAATAGCATATTCCATTTAATTATTGACCTTAATTTAATTGTCTCAGATAAACACTCGAAATTTATTTAATGGAAAGTTTTTAGAAGAGTAAAATTTTATTTTTGAGAGCAAACCCTGTAGCATCCCGCTGCTGGATTCTACTCTAGACTTGGTTAGGTGGAGTGCACTGCGGTTTAATTGCGGGTTTGATGAGGAAAAGTTGTATAGCTTAATTGACTGCTTGAATTTTTAAAACTGAACAATCTTTACCTTCAAAAAAGCAGTATCTCAAGGCACTGGTCTGTCTCCCATTTTGTTTATTCTGTACAATAATATTAAATCTCCTGCATTCCTACAATTGGAGAAGACTTGTATCGCTTTTATCGTTATAGCAATTTCTCCGTCTTAGTCATGGAAACGCCGGTGTCGCGCCCTACCCGCGGCAGTCAAGGCCCACGTGATCAATATCGCCACGTGCACTGCTTGCATTTTTAACGAAAGCCTGTCTAATACTTACCTACACTGCATTTGCAATGTCCGTTGAATGAAACTGTTTACTGGCTGACTTAATTTGAATATCACACACAGAGACTCCTATTTAAATTATTGGCAAGATTTTAATTTCAATGAAATTGGGCCGTTGTTCGCAGGCATTCTGAAGGTGAACCCGCCGGCGCAGATGCTGTTCAACAAGGACAGCCAGCTGATGGACGATGACAAGACGCTCGCGGAGTACGGGCTCACCTCCAACACCGCTAAGGCGCAGAGCCCCGCCCCCATAGGACTCGCTCTGAGGTCACCCCCGTTCATAAAACCTTTAAACTTATATTGACAGCTCCATGGCGTATTGGCCTTTTTTTTTTACGCTGGGAGATGCTTTTACGCATCCCGTCCGGCCCTGCAAGGACGTGGACGGGTATGTGGGGCTCGCCGGCAAGCCCTATGACACCCAGCGACACCATCATCGTCAAATTTGAGACGCCACAGAATCGCTTACGCAATACTACCGTGGCGTCTCGACAAGCCCCTAAGCATGTCCTTCTGTAGCGGGGGTAGGAGGTGCGCGAAGCGCCGTTTGCTTCCGCTGGATCTCCGCCTGCGCAACGAGTCTCTCTGACCCGCTCCGCGGCCTCCTGGCCACTAACCCCTGCACCAATCCGCATTGGAGCCTCCTCAGTTGTGAAGAGATACCCATATCCTGCTGTGGGCCACATAGGGTTGCTAATGTTTTGTGTATGTGTCAGCCGCCCAACTTACACAATGTTCATTACAAACAAGAAAGACAAGCTTGTTACGTCTATTGCTCACTAGACCGTATCATGCTTTGACCGTAATCGCACTAATACATTCAAAAATATTCGTAAGGATTAGCATTATACCAACGGGCCAACGCCGGTAGGTTAATTGAGTACTGAAGACGAGACTATCGGTATCGCCTTGGCGTAAATTTTCGTGCAAATTTGAACTTTGAAGACGTCCGGCCGTCAAGTTACCGGCCGGTGACCGCTAGTGGAAAAATGCCTTGAGCGCTTCGGTCCCGGTTGTTATCGTACAGTCGTTAAGCCTCGTGAGAGGCCTTCGGGTGGCCTGAAAAACTTCCGACACTCGGGTTGGCCACTAACCCCTCCACCGATCCGCTTTGGAGCAGCGTGGTGGAGTATGCTCCAGGCCTTCTCAGTTGTGAGGAGAGACCCGTGCCCTGCACTGGGTCATTTTGGGTTGAGCCACTGACAAGTGAACACAGCGTGCAGACTTTAAATAAGTTTTTAAACAAATTATCGTGATATAAGTAGGTACTACATATTATTATATTCACAACTTATCCCATATTATACAAATTAAATTAAATACAACATTATTTGAAATTAACGTTAAATCATTATTAGATAACTATAGAGTAGTAATAGATTAACAAAATTAACAAATAGATTAAAAAAAAAAAAAAAAGATTAACTGTCTTAAAAAGTGTTACTTTTATTGTTTTATTGGTACATAGTTATAAAGAGTTGCGATTAATAGGTTAGGTGACTCCTTGCACTGAGAATCGAAATCGATCGGCTCTGAAACTTTCGTCACGGTCACTGTATAGTCCGTTCGCTTATACGTTCGAAGACCTTTAACGTTTGCCTCCTGTTTCAGGAAGGAGAATGGCGAATTCGAATCTCTGGACCTGACCCCGTACTCGTCGCCGCCGGACCTTCCTGACGTCATGAAATCCCAGGAGACCAACGGACAGGAACAGGTACGCCCGCTTTATGACGATTTTTGCAGACGAGCGGCTTAATACCAGGAGACCAACGGACAGGAACAGGTACGCCTGCTTTATGCCGCGTAGTGCAGACGAGCGGTTTAATACCAGGAGACCAACGGACAGGATTCGTTCGCATTTCGTACGCAGCGTTCGTTTCGATTTTTCATAGTAGAGCCCCAGGTACGAACGCTTGTGACGCGTAGTGCAGACGAGCGGTTTAATACCAGGTGGCCAAAGGTAGTTACCAAAATAGTGGTCTATTATTTCCATGCCTATCCTTCTATACACCCTATCCCGTTTTATTTTATCTCCTGTTATAGCATAGGTGGTCGAGTAGAGATCGCTGCCTGACCGCCTATTGCAATCACTCATCGCTTATTTTAAAGATTAATTTCTTATTTGGTGTGAATTAAAATAATATTGTATGGCGTTCACTGTTTCCGAACGACAGTAAAGTGTTTTTGTAGTGCATTATAAGGGCTTTCTCGCATTTTGTTGGAAGTTCTCACCGTTGCCTACGGACAGGGCTCAACCCCACAGACGCCAGAGAGTCGCCAGCGCGTCGCTGGTCCTCAACGAGTGGTGCTCTTTTTGCACCTCTTTCATTGAGACTTTATTCCATTTCAGATGGATCAACACTAAACGACCCGGCGAACACTTGACAGAGGCGTAGATACGACCACCAGCTGAGTATCGGCGGCACGACCGCCACGGCGCCGCGGCGACGTCGACACGACGCCGACACGACACGACACGCCCCGCGGCGACCTTCATCGTACTTTTTTTTGCATATATGAACATATTTTGTTAATATTTTATCGATGATTTTCGCTCGATTTTAACTGTACAACAACTCGCGATCATTTGTATGTGTAGGTGTTTTGAAACGATTTAATTTTGTGACGCTTTGCGAGGGGTGTGGCTTCATTCAGGTCGCTAACTGAACTGTTGAAATTATTGTTTCCGCGTCGTGATAATTATATTTATTGTAACTAGATGTTTGGGTTCGACGTCTGTGTGTAGTTGTTACGTCACTTTGGACTACCGTATCGCATCGTCTTGCTCCTTTCGAAGCGCCTGCTCCGGGCTTACATTCAGTCGTTGTTACTGATATTACTGGCAACACTTTTCATGTTAAGTTTATTATTGTTTTCTACCTCTGTATTGCCACAATTTTTATTAAATTTGTTAAGATTCATTTGATAATTCGAAGTCTGAATTTACAGTGATGGCTTTCTGTGAACTCGACTGAACCTACTAGTATATTGTAATGACAGGTAAGTTGGGTTTGCGTGTGAGGTGCGTCACTTGAATAAGGTTCAATTTCGCATGTGTGCGTTAAGTTCACGCAGTGCGTTAAGTGCGCACTCTCGAGCCACTGAATTGTGGACGAAAGCGAACTTGATTTAAGCGCGGCTGAACACTAGATTACGCTATATTTAAATAAATGTTGATTACTCATTTAGTTACTCTCCGGAGCACGCGTGAATTGTTTGTGCTACAGCGATTAGTACACTTTAAGATATCTCAACTCCTAATTAATACACCGGCATGTGATTTTTGTCATGGCTTCATGCTTTAACTTAGGAATACTTACCATTTTTTAATCGTCAGAAGTGTCCTATTTAAAGGAATTTTTCGTGTCATTAACACTGGCAACACTGTGTATAGTCTGTGGATCATATCTTCGCCTTGTAAGCACTGCAGCGTTTTGTTCTGGCAAAACTAGCCGTAATTGTTAAAACTGAATGTTATGGAGGGCATTTTGTAATTCTGAACGGGAACGAAACGCCAATATTTTTCTGGTGACTACAGGATCCGCTAGCATGACAATCTTTCATGTGGATTAGAACTTCGTTTACGTATAACCGGACGTACAATTCCTAATATATTCTTATTCTGCGGCATGAATCTGATACTATAAATTTAACGTCAAGGAATTTTGTGCTTATCTGTGCTTATTTTAATCACGTATGCAGAGTTTATTGTCTCCACTAGGATAAGGGGTCATTGCAATCAACGGTTCTAGGGGTCTCGTGGAGCTGGGCTTACATCAATTCGTAGCGTAAGCTAACCAACGTTCAGAACTACAAAATAAGACAATACGTTATCAACAAGATGCCTTATTGCGTTGAGACCAATGTGTACTTGGTAGCAGTAATATCCAACGAGTCGTAATGGTTTTTTAAAATTGAGATTTGATAAACCGACTATACACATTGATAGTTATATTTAGCGCTAATAGTAACACTGTAGGTGTGCGTTTTATAGTACGTTAGATATATTAAATAAGGGAAGGTAGGAGACGGGCGGGTAGTTTTATGTTGGTGCGCCGAACGATCGTGCAAAATCTTAGGCAGATTTAAAGAAAAAAAAAGTCACTGTTGTGTGTTACTCTGAGCACTTTGATTCCCGCGCTTGGCATGGACATACTTGATAATAAAAGCTTCATTCTCCATGACACTAAAGAAAACCTAAATGCATAATTTCAAGCGTCACCCAGCAGTTGAAGCTGTACGTTGATATGCCAGACAGACGGTTTCTTCTTTTATATATTATAGAGACTACCAGTGGTAGGAAACTCCAGTTTTATTTAACCTTATAAAAATTTAAACCGCGTTTAATATTTGATCCTACGACCTCTCCATCAGTACCACAGATGCTCTCGCCTACTAACGTGGGCTAAAGCGTCGAAATATGAGAAGGCCTTTCGTTCTTACCATGTGGACAGTACTGCCCACTAGTGTCTAGAGTATATATAAGGCTAAATAAAATTGGAATTATGTAATGAATCTCCGCTCTGGTCGGGAACCGAGTCTTTGTGCTTCCGTCTAAAGGTCCACACATGCACTCGGCCAGCCCGGTTGTGTAAGACTCGGCCGTCCCGACGAAGTCTAAGACCTCGAAACATTATTTTTTGTGAAGAGTAATTGTCGTCTTGTAGCAATCGAGTCGTGGTCTCGTATGATGCGACGGATAGACTGACTGTCATAGTTGAGGAGCTTGCCAGCCCCGCCTTCATAGCGAAATCCAAGCACTGTTACGACATATCCAGACATCCTAGTCGTATACAGGTTATGCCATCTTTTTTTTTTTTTTTTTTTATTTTTTTTTTTTTTTTATTTATTAGGGATAACAACAGCT
>DWLO01001077.1:0-16307 GCA_018245335.1 Dalla quadristriga
ACCGCTACTAACCGGACTATTACTAACACCGACTAACAGGACTTACAGTCGCTAACAGTCCTTTCTCCCATAGTCCTCATACTAACGAATACAACTAACATTTCTATTAACGTCTCATACTAACTGGACTAACACCAGTTCCTTTTACGGTCCTATTCGAAGTTTGTCACAGATTTCATGGGCGGCAGCGGATGGGTGGAGTTGCATGATCGTTTGCTATCTTATACACATAAAAAAAAGGTGTATCCCTGAAGCATTGTTGCTACGCATGGATTTAATAAGTACTTACAACAAGTACTTATTATATCCATGTTGTTACGTTAATTCCACATAGAACTAAAATTTACTATTAACTCAATTTGACCGGAAATCTTTATACATCAGCTTTTTCTATAAATAAACATGTCATGTTTTAATGAGTTCGCAAGTTAACGAGTTACCTACCTCGATTTTATAGAGTTCACAAAAAAACATATCGGGTATTAAGTAAATTGTAATTTTTTTATATTTTGAGGTAGGAATGCCTTGAAATAAAAGAGGCGATGACTAGGGAGTACCCGTGACTGCGTCCTCGTGAAATTGCAAAATACAGAACCCTATAAACAGTGAAAAGGGATACAAACGTTAATGACTATAACTAAAAAACCGTTTGAGATATTGAAATAAATCATAGCCTTTTCGGCAAGTTAGTGTACCTACCCTTAACAATCCCTGAAAATTTCATCAAAATCCGTTCAGCGGTTTCGGAGCCTATTCGCGACAAGAAAACACAGACAGACAGACACAAATTCTTAAAACGGTTGATTTTGTTTACGAGTCACATATACAGCATAATATTCCATTTAATTAATGACCTTAATTTTAATATCACTGTCAGACACTAAGGTAACGTAAGATAAGATAAGATTTAATAAATACATTAAAACATGGAAGTACTCAGCTGGTTTCAGTTGGGGCTTAGAAGTGTCGAAAACTAAACCAGCCTGGTACAGGTCACACTACAGGTGGCATACGTAACTGCTAACGAGGTAACGATGTAATGAGCCGCCTAGCTGACGCTCTGCTAACAAAGTATGAAGCTTGAAGAGATCTCATTCTCATTCATAAGGCTGGCGCCACATTGTCTGGGCGCTGGAATTTAGCTGAGAAAGTTCTCGCTACGGCGGCCCTGGCCGCGACGTTCCATCGGAGTGAAAAAACCGATCTAATATTAACGGCTAGTTGTTTGGTAACGGTCAGATACTGTCTGGGGCTTTGAGTTCGAAGCCGCTTACCTATAGAGCATAATGGTATGAGCTAGTTTTATGCTACTTTTCGTTCACATCACAACTTGGCCAGCGATGTTCAGCACAGCGTAATTCGAAGTTATTGAATAATTTTTATTGTATCAATCGTTGGTGACGTCTTGTAATAATAATATACGAGAAAATGTAAATGTAATCATCAAACCAGAGATAAAACGCCCGTATAGGCTGTTGTTAACTAAATATTGTAATCGTTGTCATTACAATTCTCTCTACTCTCTTGTTTGTATGTCACAGTTCTGTTGGTTCGACAGTCCATAATAAACGTTGTTTTATTTGACTTTCTTAATAATATTTTAATGACTGGTTTTAAGGTGAATAATTCACGACGTTAAAAACATTTATGTGCTCATTCTATTCCAACTTAGTAATGTACCTAATATTCAACCAAAAAATTTATGCAAAATAACGACGGCAGGTAAAGGTACATTCTTTTAGCGAAAATGATCTGAAATGTCATCTTAATTCTTCTTATCTTGTCTTACTAATAATTTAAATGTGAAAATCGGTTTGTTTGTTTGTTTGTTTGCCTTCACGACTAAACCATACAACCGCACTTCTAGAATTTGGTACAGAGGTTGAGTCACGGAGGTCATGGATACTCTTAAACCCGTATATTGATCATAACATTTAACGCAGCGAAGTCGCGGACAATAGCTAGTAAGTAACATAAGTTTTATGTAGGTATATTATATTATATATTAAGCCATTTATTCCTCAAATGTTGTTTCAGAGTATTTACAATATTGATTAATTAATTAGGTCTTACATTATTATAGAACATGTCGAAAATTTTACAAATTTTTATTTAACATGAACTTGAATTTCATAGAACGAAATTAGTCATTAATCGAATTCGAATGTCAATGTTAAAATAAATATATTATGTCCATGTTTATCTTCTAATTAATTAAATTATGTAGGTATATGGGCAATATTCATTAACAAACTAAACATTTCACGTGGTTTGATGTAGTTTAAGGACACGCGAGCTGCGTACTTTTCCGTACAAATGGAAATTGCTCATAACTTAGCTGTTTGACGCCTAAAACGCCTAAAACTAAGCCTGATATTTCTCATCATTATTGTGAAACAGAATAGTTTAAAATATTTTGATTTGGAAGTTACAAATCTCGAGAAATAAATATTTCAACGTTAATTTTTACGTAACTTTGGACGTAAATAAATGGCATGAGGAGTATGAAAACACTAAAATGATTTACCAATTAGCATGGTATAGTCATTTGAAAGTTCAAATAATTTAATTTTGTATACATACATTTAGTAGTTTATTTATAAATACCATTTTCTCAAAAGAATGACAAAATGTTCACAAAGTATTATGTAAGAATAACACCCAACTTAATTTTCATTACAAAATTATATCTACTAACACACGCTTCCCATTGCTAATCACTGGGTTTATCCCTTTCTCACACGGCGCTTGGTTAAATTCTTTTTAAGAGCATGCGTACCCTTAATACAAAGCCCTATACAACAGAGCCCTATATTATATGCGTCCAAGATATTATTATGCTCTCGGATATATTAATATAAATACAAATGACTTGTGTGACGAAAACTAGATCAAATCATACCAATATAAATTGCTATTTAACGCTTCTTTTTTGCAGTTGTTAAATCACTTTTAGGCACACACATCTAGTGCTTTGCAATATTTCTATGCCATTTAGGTTACCTATTGCCTTTTGCAAAGCATATTGACGACCCCGTTGCGCGTTGGTTAGTGACCCTGATTGACGAACTGTGGGTGCCGGGCTCGATCCCCGCTCGGAGCAAACATTTATATGGCAGATAAATGTTTGTAGTGCGGGGGGTGAGTAAAAAAATACCAAATAGGTTCAGTGTGGTAGCTGAAATTAAACTCAATATCTCACTTGGTACCTACTTACAACTCCGTACGGTATCCAACAGGAAAGTGAGTCTTCTCAGACTCTAACAGTTGACACCCGTCAGTTGACGGCTATCATATTATGTCGCTGTTAAATCAGTATGTGTCCGTTGTAAGTTGTCCCTTGTAACTATCTGTTGTCCGCGACTTCGTCCACGTTAAATTTATGATGTATTCATTCCCTCGGGTTCTGTAATATACAGAGCGGGATATTCGGAATTAAAAGTATCCCCTAACTATCTCCATCACTCAAACTATCTTTTTTTGCGTTTTACATACATTTATTTGCATGCGGGCAACCAGACGAACGGCTATCCACGTTGCTGTTAGCCGCACAGTGCGTATGAGGTCTTATAATTATGTTTGGCCTAGTCCCTATCATCGGTTTCGACTGTATTATATAAAGAGCTCAAAAACCATTCCTAAATGAAAATACGAGCAAATAAATAAAATTAATTACATAACGATTATTAGAATGTGACGAAAAAGTAAGTAACTTATTTAATTATTCTTAAATATAATATTGCTTACACGTGTTGCATTACATGTCCTGATCGTTTTTGTATATCATATACATTCATTAACTACAAAAAATACAGCAAACACAAGGACATAGCAACAGAAAAAACTCACCCGTAATTAAGGCAGGCGGCGGCAGGCCAGCCGAGGCGCGTCGTATAAACTTGCACAGATAACAAATACGTTTCTAGAACCTTTACGGATCTTCGTCATTCGATCACGATCGCCTGCTCGCCCCACCGACGCAAATAACAAGAGTTGGGCCGAATCATGATATTATAGAATGCCAGCAATAGCCTCGCGAGTCATTGACGTGACTCCACCACTGTTTGACAACACATTAGGAATGACGCAGACATGATCTGATTGAAAAAAAAGCGCGGCAAAATCATGGCTGGCTGGGCGGGGCGGGGGCGGGACAGGGCGTAGCGCCCTTAGCGCCGCCCCCTGAGTCACCGGCGGCGTCGGGTGCGCCGGCGCAACAAAGAACGAACGGACTAACACTTGCCTCTATTCGATACTGACACGAGCAGCGATTTAATACTGCAAGTTAATGCACGAGGCCTTTCGCAGACATCAAAAATGATCATTTAACTATCCCAAAATGTTGGATGTATGACTCATATACTTACTTATCTTGTTCTCCAATCTTGTTTCTCAAACGGGTCATCAGCTAGGCTTTGACTTTGTTATAATATTCCAAAATATAATCGCGCAGAATATCATTAATATTCATCGAGCTATCATAACGGGTATTTATTGAAGGAAACTTTATAAAGCAGCAATGTGTAAGTACCTACTGCACAGTTCTGACTTTTAGTTTCAACTCGTTTAAAACACTTTAGAAATGCAATAAGTATAAATTAATGTTATCAGTTGAAGAAGTCATGGCCCGTCCGAAGGTCTCTAGTGCAAAATTTATCAGCATTTATGTACGATACATAGCAACAATCTTAGTGGCGTCCAAGGTTAAGTATTTAAATGTTATCAAAGATGCCACCTCATACAATCTTTGTACTTTGTACTTAGCACTTGTCACGAAATAGTCAGCAATTGATATATAATAAAACAATTCGTTGCTTTTAGATTTATATTTTGCACTACCATGTTTTATATTTTGGTACAAAGCATAATTTTAAAATATGCCCAACAACAAATTTAAATGTTATATCTATTTACTCTCACTCAAAAGGGGTAAACGGATTTTGATAATGTCTAGTCTAGAGCGACAGCTATAATTGGACGTAGCGATAATAAATTGGTTAATTGGCACTGTTTATTATATATTTGAATATTCCTTCTTATGTACAACTAGCTGTTCCTCGCGGTTTCGCCCGTTTAATTTTTTTTATATTACATATAAAGAATGTTCACCTAATATCTATATTACCATACCTACCGTACTATAAATATTAACGTATATTACCGTACCATATCTACTTAATTTCTCTTATAATAAATATTACAAGTTTTCCCCGCGACTAAGTCGTTAAAATTATGATTAATAATTAAATGGAATATGTTATTTATATGACAACTGACAACTGAACATAATCAACCGTTTTTAGAATTTTTGTTTGTCAGTGTGTCTGTCTGACTGCGTTTATTTTGTCACGAATAAACTCTGAAACCGGGGAACGGGTTTTGTGAAATTTTCAGGGATTTTATACGGTAGGCACCTGCACTAACACTTACAGCAAAGGCTATGTTTTTATCTCAATATCTCAAACGGTTAAGATGTTTGTTTAACAGCTCAGGTGTCTCAGTAGCTAAGACAAACCCCCGTTTATTTATATTGGATACTCAGTGTGTAATAAAATATGTAAAAATCTGTTAATACAAATTAAAAAAAAAAAAGTTATAGCCTTTAGCGTCCGTACCCCTGGGTCTCAACAGCTAAACGGATTTTTAAGAATTTGGATGGATGGATGGATGGATCAACTCCCTTCACTGTAAAAATATTATACCATTAGTTGTCACGGGATCTTAGGCTATTAGATCATTATAGTTTCAAGCCATTCATTGGAATGATGTACCGCTTCCTCCGGGCGGCCGCAGGTGAGTCACGCGGTGTTGTGATGATGACGTCACCCGACCTGGTCTCCTCATATTGGCTTCGTGCTTTGTTTGCCAACGAGACCTTGCCTTAGCCCTAGGGCTGCCAGTTAGATTATATGCAGGGTGTGTAGTAGAGAGAGGTAGACGCCTTAGTAGATATTTTAGTAGCACTGGAATGTTTTACAAAAAAGTGGGGGCTAATTTTTTTTCAATTTAGGCTCTAGAATTTATAAATACAGTTGCCTTTGCAGCACATTTATTTAATTAAAACTATTATGAGGTTTTTTCTATTTTGATTATTTAGCCAAGTAAACATTTTTTTTTATATACGTAGGTATATTAATTTATTATTATAACGTTTTTTATTATAAATTAGCTTCAGCGAGATGACTATCACCACCCGCGATTTTTTGCTGAACTTTAATAGCATATTGTACGTTTCATTTGTTTATAAATTTTCGCTATTTTAAAGTGATTATATTTAAAAAGTAATATTTCTGTTTTGACAACCCTATTCGGCCTTTCCAGGAACGGACAGGTCATTTCATTACTGTGTTGCCTTCATTTCATATTATAAGTTTCTTAAATAAGTTGGTTATAATGTTGAAGGCCTTTGAAGCTTTTTGTTATCCTATCCTGCTTATATTATACTAAATACGAAAGTGTGATATGATATGAAATGAAATGAATAGAATAGGGGATAAAAGTGTGTGAAAAAACGAATTATATGCTGGAGGGGCTTGGGAAAACTCTAGTTATTAAATAAATTATAACAGCGTCCAATAAACCAATACCTAACTTTACCGTACCACATTAGACACATATTGCACAATAATTACTAACGTAGCATGTTGAAGGCTGAATTGCTTACGAGACTCAATTTGTAGACTTGTTGACAATATTATTTTGTTTTTCAAATATGGTTTAGCCAGCCAGCATTTCTTTGCAAATTTGCTTAGTAGTTATTATTACGATATTTTTTTTCTATAATAGTCTATCTATACAAAGTCGCAAAAGGATTTTCATGATTCTTCATTTGTTGGATTTGTCTCCGCCAGGAAAAGGAGAATGGAAACATTTGAAACTTTCAGATATAAAATTAATGATTAAACAAGTTGACGACGTTCGGTTTCTTAGGTAGTTGTTTGTCCCGCATGCGTTACTACACCAATGATCCGATTTCGATGAAACTTTAGTGAGTTGTTATGCGCACTCCGGCGATCATTTCAGAGTTGGTAAAAAAAATTACCTACTAAGGCAGGACGACGTCTGCCAGGCCGGCTAGTAATAGACACATGTCAGCAATTTTAATGCGACTTTTTTGGCAATCGTAACTGAATCGTATCGGAATGGCAAAGTTAAGTAGCGCCGGTCTCTGCCGGCAGTTGGACGGGTGACCCGCTAGTGGCAACATTTAAGGCTAACTAACTTACACTAACAGTCCTAGCTCCCACAGCCCTATTACAAATGAATACCAACTAACATTCGTATTAACACCTAATACTAACAAGACTAACTAATTTACTAACAGTCCCTCGCACAGTCCTATTCGAGCTTTGTCACAAATGTCCATGGGTGGCAGTGGTTGATGGGTCTGCATACATAAAAAAAATACAATCTTTAAGTAATTAAATTATTTTTACACTTAAAACTTACTTACATATTTTTTATGTAACTTTGCAAGTAAGTCTAGTATATTGATTTTCATTATCATAACAATAAAATTGAAATAGAATTTGAAAATTATCAAAATATTGCGCCGGAGTTGCATGCGATCCGGGCTTTGACCGGGTGCGGGTGAACGACCGCCAAACCGCGCTAATCCGCCATCTTGGATTCGTCACGGAGCGCGCGCATTATGTCTTCTCTGGCGGACTTAGCAACTCCATTTCATACCATTCCACGGTAATTTGTTTAACATTACGCCAACATGAGTTAAATGCTGTAGGTCTGAATAGGCATGAAAATGTTAAGTAAAATAAAAAATTAAAATGCTCCAAACCAAATTTGCGTAATTCTTAAAAGTAGGTAGGTACCTACCATAGGTAATAGGAAACCTAGATATAGATATGCGCGTGACGTATCTATGCATATGCAGTAGATACACAAACATTACAATGCCTAAAACGCTTACGTAAAACACGTAGAAGTGATTAAACTAGTCGCGTTGTTTACTAAAGACATTGTGTGAAGACTTGCCTAATAATTTAGGATAATAGGAGACAAAAATAAACAACCATAATTATCTGTTTTGCACTCCAATAATGTGTTGACACTTAATGTGGTTATTAAGTGCCACTTAATCATCTTTGCAAGCATGCTCTTTCCGAATTGAATGTCATTCTAAAATAGAGCACATGGCTTCTTGCTGAACACGTGGTCGATGGCGAATAAGCGAGATCTTTGTAATATAACGCATCCATAATGATGGAATCTTTATGCGCTGCATGGTTACAGTGGTCACAGCCTGGCAACAGACTCAATGACGTGACGATCCGAGCTAAGCGAGGCATGGTAAAAACTCGTATCAAGGGT
This sequence comes from Dalla quadristriga, assembly GCA_018245335.1. NCBI lineage: Eukaryota > Metazoa > Arthropoda > Insecta > Lepidoptera > Hesperiidae > Dalla > Dalla quadristriga. Next base: position 8,329 of record DWLO01001077.1, read on the forward strand.
TCAATAGTTGTAAGACCAATAGGGAACGGTTTCAGTTTTAATCTATTATGTATGGCATAGACATACATAGTAGACATCTTCAACTGATTTTGATTCAATTTTCTGACGGATGCAAAAGTTTGAGCAAATATCTTAGGGTATCGACTGTTTCAAGTGTACAAGTATGGTTAATAGTTTGTACCTAATACATTTAACGCATCCCTAAAGATAATGCGTGTGCGTCACTAGGCAATTTTTTTATTTAATTTAGCACGTCACGATGCAGAGCCTCTGCATCTGTCTGAGATACACTTCCATCATGACATGTGTTTTTTATGTAAACCAAACTACTTAGACTTGAAAAACACGATTTGAAGTAGCTTCTGACTCGCTCGTGACGTGACCTATACTTTGATTTAAGTAATTATCGAAAATGACGCACTACATCAGTCGGTTTCTTTTTGCTCTTGCTAAATCTTATTGCTAATATTCGAAATCTAAAGTCATAAAAGCTGCTGCATTTTTAACAAGTCTCAACAGGGACACTTATACATACGAGGCGTGGGCAGAAGTAATCCGAGATCATAGAAATTTATTTCCACCGTGACCATAAACGCTGGCCAGTGGGCTAAAGTTGATAAATAAATTGATGTTCGATTAATAAAGGGTCATTATTTTGGACTAGAAGTTGCCTGCGGCTCCACCTGTATATAATTGCGTTGAGTTGAATTTCTATTCAACGCCCTTATGGCATGTTTTTTTGGAAAAAGATATCTTGATGAAAACTATTCAACATTCTAGATAGATAACTCTGATTTAAGACTTTTTTAGGATTTGCCGATAGATAGAAAAGGTTTCAAGATATATAATATCGCATGTAGGTGACATTCCTCGTTCATAAGAGAAACTAGTCGGACGGCATTCAGGGCCCGCCCTTAGCCGCTGCCGAGGCCGGTACCGTTGTTGCCATGAGCCTGACTCACCGAGGGCTGCCATCACTTGTCTAGTCCCTCACCTGCTCCTCTGAAAAGAATAAAAGGTGGTAGAAACTGTTCGCCCGGAGCGGCACCACCGCCACACCCATTTCTGTCGTGGTATAATTGTTTTTCAACTATTTTGTTCTGGTCGGGAAGGTGTGGATGCCGGTTACACTTATACAAGAAGCGATCACCTCAGTCCTCAGGGACCAACTAATCGTAGTCCCTCGTGCAATCCTATTCAAGGTAAGGTATGTCACAGATGTCCATGGGTTACAGTGTATGGTGGAACTCAATACCCGTTTGCTATTCAGATTACATAAAAAATATCTTCTCTAAAGATTTCAGAACCATCATCTTTCTATGACAGTAGGTACAGTTGACATTGGGATTTCAGTCACCATGGTGCTGTCCGATTATTTTATTAAATTACATTACACATCTGTGCTTTCATAATAAAGGGCTTTCATCACGGGAGAAGGTATTGCTTGTACACAGTAAAATAAGAAATTAGCATTGTGTTCAATGTCAAAAAACGCAACCAACCAGATGAGTGCTGCGAGAGAATATATGAGTGTGCCTATATGCTATCGGTGTGTCTCTGTGACTCTATCTACAAGTAAAATATCACAGTCCGTAGCCCTACGACATGTGTAAATTGAAAACCAAGTTAAGCACTGTCGTGCGTAATCACGATTTGTATGGTTGTCTGCGCGTCGCGAACGATCTGTCCTATACCCTGGCGAGACGTTGCCGTGCGTTAACGTTGAATTTATTGAGCAAACACACATGAGAGACACACACTCTAAACTGATAACACTCTTCTTTTTAGTTGGATGTTAATAAAACACAAAGGACCTCAAGGGGCAAGTATGATTTATAATAAATTGGGTGAGTCATTGGTAGCCCTGATTTCCATAATTCATTCTAACGCCGCTGTATGAGCGCGTCGCGTACGATCTGTCCTATAGCCCGGCGAGATGTTGCCGCGCGGCTTTAAACGTTCAGTTTATTGAACAAACGCTCAAAAAGACAAACGTTAAACTGATAACACTCTTCATTTTAGTCGGATGTTAGTAAAATACAAAGGACTTTAAGGAGTAAGTATGATTTGTAATAATTTAGGTGAGTCATTGGTAGCCCTGATTTCCACAATTCATTCTAACGCCGCTGTATGAGCGCGGCGCGCACGATCTGTCCTATAGCCCGGCGAGACGTTGCCGTGCGGCCTTTAAACATTCAATTTATTGGGCATGCGCGTACTCTATCGACGATCGCTTGACTTTAACACGGGCCACGCTGATACCAAATGAAAATCATTGTGATGGAACTCTGGAAAATAAAGGGCTAATCTGAAGTCTTATTCTCTCAGATTTTACTCTTTTTGACGACTATAATAATAATATTTTATAATTATTTCTCTAAATTCTTTTTTTTAAATCATAGGTACAGAAAACAAGCGTGCGTGGCGTTCAACCACTGCCACCCATAGACAAACCGTGACAAACCTCGAATGTGCGAGGAACTTTTAGGTCGTCCTGTAAGTATTAGGTGTTATAAGGAATTTTAGTTGTTTAGTATTCGTAGTTGGTCACAGGTGCGTTGCTATCCCTGAGAACTGAGGTGATCGCCTCTTGTATAATATGGCTGGAACAACATTGCTCTAACTTTATTAGGATATTCACTTACATAGTACAACATACCAATTATAATATTTAATATTTAACATAGCATTTTAGCTTATGTAGGAATCCGTCGCATAAGGTACATATTAGTGGTACAATTAGAATAGCCGGTATTGAAAGTAGTCATGTTTCTGCACTAGAAACATAATTTGCACTTTATGTCATGAAATAAAACATTTTCTTATACTGTATACTTATAATCAAGACGTGTAAATATAATTGCAACAATATTGAACAGCGCTTCAAACAACTTTCATGATTAATATGCGCTTAGAATGCTATTATTACACGGCGAACAATATAAGCACGGGCAGCTTAGTGGCGATATCTCATGGAATGAATGACCGGCCTTGAGGAATGCCGTCGCCTTTCATTGTAAGCAGATTCGCACCGCGCCGGCAGCGAGGCTGTAGATACCATCCTATCTTTCAAAGTTTCATCTCTCAACTAACATGTGCCACACCGACGTTAATTGGATCGTATTGTATAGAATTGGATTGTAGTATATAACTTTCGAACCGAAAATTTCGGGTTCACTCATTAGCTTCGATCTAACAAAATATGGACTGTACCTGTGGTGATCGTAATCAATTAATGAAAACTGCTTTTGGATCACGCGCTTGGGCAGCAGAATCACCAACAGCGATGCTAGGAGATTAAATTTACAAAGTACAATAAACGGTAAACTGGCCAGCTAGTTTGAGAAATCATGTAGGTAACAAAAACGCGCGGCAACACCGGCCCAACGATACGGTCTGTAATGCGCCGTAAAAAGACATCAACGGGCTTGAAAGCCCTCTTTTATGTTTACCGTCTCCCAGCCATTTCAATTTACCAGATTTCAGATGGAAAGCGCTTTAATTAAACGTGCATTTAAATACGCGGTGTGGTCAGTACGTTCACTTGTGTTAAAGATGTATCTAAGGCATGATAGAATGTTCAGAGTTTGATTTATTCGCTTTATGAGTTTGTGAGAGCTGTGAAGACAGTGAATCATCATAAGGCATTGCGTGATGTGCCTATTTTACTCGGTTTCGTATGCAATGTTAATTTACCGCAGCTCGGTATTTAGTGTGTCTCCTATCTTTGAATTTACATCTACTTAAATGATTTGTGAATGCCAAGATTCCTGAACAGAGAAACCACTTTTATTTTAATAATTGTTCTTATCTTATTTGTAGAGCTGTGGAATAATATTATTAATTATGGTATATCCAGAATACTTAGGACCGGCCCGAGTAGCGTCAGGTGTTAGGGGAGGCCTATGTTGAGCAGTGGACGTCTAAAGGCTGATCGATGAATAGATGGCGTAAATAAATATTTCTACTGTGCCTACAACGGCGGGTAAAAGTAATGACGCTCAGACTAACCTATCTAGTAGATTTTAATACGATTGGAGGCTTATTGGAATTCGATTTATTTGATTATTTATTAATATTCAAACACTGTGACTGTGAGAAAATGTATTTTTTCTTCAATTCTGTAAAATAAAATATGACATCTTTGCTGTCATAAGCTTCCATCCATCCTGCTTATACACTATAAAAGTGGAAGTATGTGAGGATGGTTGGATGTATGTGTGAATTAATGTATGTATATTTGTTACTCTATCACGCAAACACTACTGAACGGATTAATATGAAATTTGGTAAAAAAATGTATGCAAGAAACTCTGGAGAAAGATATAAAGGGGTAGAAAAGGAGATTAAAGTTTGTACGGAGAAATTACTCTTACGCGAGAGGAGCCGCGGGCAAACTATAGTTATTTATATGTCCTCTGCAAGACATAGGCCTCTCCTAAATGGCATCGCTTACATGAGCCCTCGGTTTCCGGCTGGCTGTCTTAAAACTTGAATATTAACGTGTTGAGCATGCAATAAATATCTTATGTATTTGTCTTAAACCGTAAATGATAATAATAAAATTTGGTTCAGAGAATCACCAGTCATACGCGTACATATACCGAAGATTCCATTCCAATTTTGATTCCAAACAATACCTGTTGTACCTATGTACAACTATGTATGATACTTTTGCAGTGCATTTAATGAGCTTTCTCCAAAATAAATTGTGTATTATCGTGGAGCTTAACGAATATAACCTGACGAATGTTATTTCAAAGCGAGGCGGGCGTCAACGTCCCAGCCACAGACCGTAACGACGGCTAAGCAAGTAGCGTTATTTTTAATTTCAAATAATAATTATTTCGTGCTTTGCTCATTACAGGCGTCTTAAATATCATAATATATTTTCATTACTTGATTATCATGTAGACGCAATAGATTTAGCAATTGTTTGCTAGGCGTAGATACATTCATAATTATCTGAAAATGTATTCCTGGATGCTTGCCTAAATCATATCGCAGGCAGATGTGAAAGGGATAAGATTAAATATCTTGTTAGTAACATATCTATTATACATTTATTATATTCTACATGTAGGCAATAGGTTATGTTATAAGAGAATCCATTTCAGCTCATAAAGCAAAAGGTAGGTACTATATAAATAGACGTAATCCATTATTCCATTTCTAGGCGAGTCACGAGTCCTTCGTTCAACAACTTTAAGTCGTAATTCACCCATTTTCTCCTCGGCTAGCTCAGTTAAGTCAACAAGTGTGTCCGTAAAAGGGTTTAATTAACTAAGTCGATCGCGACAAGGCATCGAGATCAAAGCGATCGGCACAGACGGTGAGCCAGACGTGGTGCATGCTAGGGGGAGAGGAGGGGGGATCGTCAGACAGAGGGGGAGCGGGAGGAGGGGAGGCGTTACGTCAGACCACCGCATCCGGGTTCGCGGCCGTCGCACGCGCCGGCACCGCACGCTCTCGATGCTGGCGCAGGTGGACCAATACTCGAATTAAATCACAATGTACATTGCTTTATGATCGTCCTTGGAATGCATTTGCTGATCGAGCATATAAAATGTGGGAATGTAGATTCTATTGTATGTAAATTGCCTCCGACGGGGAAAAATACGCTATTCTGAGCTGAGATTATATTTAAATGAATACGTGTGAGAATAGGTATACTTAATTATACTTATAACAATTAAATAATAAGAGGCATGAAAATTGTGAAATTATGAAGTAAGGCATTCAACTTGAAATCAACTTCATCTTGGCAAACGGAAATTGTCTAAATTCCGCTATACGTGAGTTCTGCGGCACGTTCACTCCATGTACAAAAAGATAGCTGATTTGTAAGTACCTGACGAATGGCAATAAAATATTCTCATCTGAGACGAACACAATATTTTGTGGTTGACTAGAAAATATCCTGGATGTGTCGAGGCTTTGACCGGTTAAGCACCTTTGGCAGGTCTGCGACACTCTATACAAACGGAAATTTTTATTCTTCTCCTACCCGTACACGAACGCCAGACTGTCCACATATGTTTGGGTGTGTGTAACAAATACCGTCTTTGCTTCTGCGACTAGCGTTTGCAGGGAACAACTACGCCCTATCCAAGTGTATCGTGGCAGGGGCAACCTACTAACGCGGCCGAGGGACTCTTTCTTTTTGCGCCCTCTGTTCGCTTAGGTATTGAAAGAGCGGGGATGTAATCTTTACCTAGAAATATTCACATACTTCCATACGTTCTTAAAATTGATTTGGTACAAGTATGTAATTCAGGAAGAGCAGTGTCTAAAAGGCTCTGGCCACTTATGTAAAAAAACCTTTTAGATCTAAACAAATATTTGATCGTTCGTTTAAAGATAGATTATCATCATAAATAAGTATTTAAAACTTGATTATTTTAGAACACCAAGTTATATATGACGAGACTGCTAATTTAGGCCTGAAACCGGAACTCCACGAGAAGGCCACACAGACCAGTTCAATGCAGTTACCTCATTCACGACGAACTGAGTCATCAAATGACTAGGAACTTAACATTGCAAAACTTAGAACGTAATTACTTAAAAGTTACATAAATGTGGACTCTTCGCCACTGACAGTATTCCAGAGCCATTAATGGGATTACATTGCTCAAATCGCTAAAATGCCGTAGGTTTAAAGAAATTTGTTGACCAATCCATGTGTGCGATCCCCATATAAAAATATATGTTATACTATAGTTCATTAAGGACAAACTATATATAACTATATATAAACTATATACCTCGGATATTTAGTGGCTTTCTCTATTCTACATACGATACGATTACGAACGTAATTTTAAGGTACCTCCCTATATAATTACTATATTATGTATGATCTTCTTCTTCTTCGTCGATACTTGTCAGAGCGGTCGTGGCCATCATGTTGTCACACACCATTTGGGGCAGATGTTATTTGCCTAGCGAGCATTTGCCACTTCTTCCTATTTGAGGTAAGCCTGGTACACTCATGCAATTCGGTCGGTCCATCGCATGGGTGACCTGCCACGAGGTCTGATGTCTTCTACCTTTCCCTGCACGACAAGGCGTTCAGTGGAGGTGTTTTCTCGACGTGAGACGTGTCCGAAGAACTTTAAAATGCGACTGTCAGACCATATCTAAATTTGGTATCTAAATCCATATCTAAATACCTCTTTCATAACAGTTCCTGTGCAAAATTATGGCGGATTCACATTCGGATGTACCAATCGATTGAATATTAGAGTGAATTAACGAGGGACTGGTAGTTAGGTTACGGAGAAAGATTAGAAGATAAGATACTATGTTTCTTTGTCACCAAATGATTCATGGGTTAACTACATGCTTATTCATTAACAACACAAACCCACTCTGTGTAGCCCATACCTACCTAAAAATACAAACATATTGTTTATCTCTACATCAAATGGTAATAGTGAGGTTTGCTGCAACTGACTTAGCATTTATTTTGAAACATCTCGAGTTTAAATGGCATATGAAAGTAGTTTGCGCTGCTACCTAGCTGTTTATTTTATCACTAACACATCGTGTGAATATCGGTATGTCTATCGGAATAACTGCCCCGCATGGTGATCGACCCATGTATGATTTGATGAATAAGTAAATCTTCCTACAAATTAATTCAGCCATGGTAGGTAAAATGGTGGAGGAAACTGTTCGAGGTATCTCGTTCTGCCGAGGTGTACCTACACCTACATTTAACTCCGACGGTTGGAGTTTGATTTTTATCAGTTCTTAATAGATTTATCGGCCTTAACCACAGAACTAGGAATATGTTCGTCATTCGGTGGCCGCAAAAAGCTCTGTTAACCCACGGAATATTGCGGTAAAGGTATCCATTCATAAATGTTTTATTTATGTCTCGCTCGACATCATTTAAGTATGAAACGCTCCCAATATCAACCAAGTACTCATTGTTTTTTTGTAGTCTGTGTATTTTTGGATATCGTATAAAA
>DWLO01001078.1:0-16303 GCA_018245335.1 Dalla quadristriga
TAGGGTTTTCCCGGCAATTATTCGAATTTTTCTCACCTTTTAAACCTTCCCTAGACCTCCACGGACATTTCAAGACCAAGATAAGATAAATCCGTTCAGCCGTTCTCGAGTTTTAGCGAGACTAACGAACAGCAATTCATTTTTATATATATAGATGTATAATAAATTATTCATTGTTACAGTTCCTCCACATCAGATGCTGCTTTACGATAAATCGGGAGCAGATGTATCAGGTGTTGTGGGTCCTTTAGAAGAAGGATCTGCCTTGGTCTTAGTTTGTGAAGTACGCGGTGGTAAGTAAATATTTAATAAAACTTTTAGTGCGGGGGTGAAAGTACCTAGCGTAAGAATTCACCAGTACGCAACGCATCTGTGGCCAGCTTCGTAAATTATAATTATCATCAACAGCCTATAACATTTCATTTCTGGATTAAAGGCCTCTTTCAAAAATAGGAGGATTTGTCCTTAATCACCACACTGCACAGGCGGGTTGGTGATCGCAGTAGATGGTGGTTAGTGCACAGAGGACGCAGATTCTCGTTCTCCGTTATATTCCCTTAGTCGCCTCGTGCGACACCCTCGGAATGAGGAGGGGTGGAGACAATTGTATTATTTTATGCCGTCACTTCGCAGCAAAATAATATTATTAATAGTTATCGACTCATACTTAACTGGAAAAACATTAACAGGATTTTCTTTACATACATTCCATAACTATTAACTAGAGTATTACAATCTAATACTAACAGTAGGAAGAGTCTGGTTGGTAAGACTATTCGAGGCTGGGTTTTGGTGTCCATGGATGCCAGTGGCGCTTAGGATCAATTGCTGCATTATGGTATGCTAATTAATTTGTACTAATAATTTAGTGATGTTACTACTAATTGTAGTTACTCTAGGCCTAGGAAATGTATATTTACCAACTTTAAATAAGACTGTGATATAATTCATGACTAAATCCGTTCACTAGGAATGGAAGTCTAGTAGATAAGTAAGTACTTAACTACCCTGCAATGTCAGGGAGCTGAAACTCAAAAGTATCATAAATAGTAAGTAGTAATTTTATTTCAACGGTTAGCCTCGAAAGTCCAAATTCAAATTCAGATAAATGTATATCCCCGTCGTGTTTGGATTATACTACCAAATATTTTTTGTAATCCTATGGCAGTTCGACCTATCAAGTCTTAAGTTTTCATCAATAAGTATTTCTTTTATCAAAATAACAATTCAATGAATCCAATGTATGATTGTTATAAATCTGTCAATTAAAATTATTGTACCAGTTTGACTAATTACGTAGGTACCTGATAATCTAATCTATAAAATTAATCTGTAGCAACTATAACTAGAACAAATTAATGTACTACGTTAAACTTAGATTACTTCGATTAAATTAAAGACGACCGCTATATTTGAAATTAAATTGAATTTGAAGTAATAATTAATAAATGGAGTTAAAGGACTATATGAGTAAGGAAAGTTAATGTAAGTTAATCATGTATAAGTAGTAATTAATAGTTGATTAAGGAGTTATTAATAGTCCACTCAGTAGTTATTAGTCCTATTCTATGCTGGTACAATGTGCGATATGAGGTTATTAGTACTGTACTGAGATAGTAGCCTCTTGTATAAGTTGTTGTAACACCAATTACTTTTATACAACTGCTACGCGGCAAAAAGGGGAGTTTCGGTGGTAGGTACCGCAAATTGTATACATGTTATACCACTTGAAATAAAAAGATTAAGAATTAATGTTAAACACGGAATGAAGACTTACTTACTGTAATTACCAGAAGGTACCACAATACAGCAATTTATAGACGTCTTAATTTTAAGTTACTGCTTACCAAATACCATAGTAGCGTTTTCGTTGCCGCAACGCCTGAAGGCATAAATTTATTTACAGTAATAATACGTCCGAATGTAAAGGTTTATCGTGAATAACGGGTCAGAACCACGCGTTACAAACACGTGAAAACTGTAAGTCAAATGTATGTTAAATTTCGCCCATTTCGCAAACATTATGTAGATCATTTCTGGCTAGTGTAGCCATATTCACGCATTTTGTAAACGAGACCAACCTATTTTATACCGCAAAACGGCTCTTCCCTATACAAATCATCAAATGTATAATGTAAGTGATTCTACAAAATTTATACAATAGCGTTACGCTCACCCCTACTTAATGTAAGCTGACCACTTATCTAATTAAGCTTACGAAAATTATAATTTTGAAAGTGTTTTGGTTCCTTGTTCCACGCAGCAACGAAAGAAGTGATTTCAAACCTCGAGGTTTGTCACATATGAACATGGACGGCAGTGGTTGGTGGGACTGCATGCTCGTTTGCTATTCACATGACAAAAAAGAGCAACGAAATACGTGATTTATGCAGAGATATTTCATAGGCTGGAGAGTGACATAGGCTACTTTTAATCCCGGATAAATTAATGTTCCTGTAGGAGAGATATGTATTTTTTACGCGGGTGGAGCCTCAGGCAAAGCCTAGTTTTAAATGCATTTAAGGCCCCTTTTCACAATCATTAATCAATTAAACTTTACTAATGTTAAATGTGGCTATTTGATATGCTGAATGTCCAACTGCCTTTTAATCAATAAAACTTACGCGTTAAAAGTAACAAACTTGATAGATAATTAATTAGGAAGGTGTCAACATAATAATATCTGAACATGGGGTATTTTTGTTACTCAATTACAAAAAATTGCTTAGTTTTTTTTATATTCAAAGGGCGATAAAAGTTTGTATGGAGCCGAGTGAAAAGTCTTGTGTGTTATACTCGTATTTAGAACATGCTAAACTATGAATTATTACTCAAGAGACGTTTGAAAGCAATTGAGCAGCAGGTCGTAGTTAGATTTAACTTATAACTGGAATATCTCTTGAGATACTTAAGACTTGGTCCCACTATTCGTTAGGCACACAAATAGGCCACGGTTCTTTGAAGTCGAAGAGAAGTTTTGTGTTTGACAATGCGTTTGGATACTAACGATCGTCGAGCGCTGTTTACACAATACGATCTTTCTCAGTCAATATTCAGATAAATACTATCCTTACTAATATTATAAATGTGAAAGTGTGTTTATTGGTTTCTCCTTCTTCCACGCTGCTGCAGAGCAGATATTATTTTTTTGTATAGACATCATTTTCAGGCTCCAGAGTGACTTAGGTAACTTTTTATCCTGGAAATTCACGGTTCCTGTGGGATAGATAAGGGAATTTAACCCGGGCGGACCCGCGGGAACTGCCTCGTAGTTTACAATATCGTTCCAATAAAGTTTAAACAGTAAATATAGTGAAAATAATAGCTACAGTCAATACATTTTAGGTATATATATTATTATAAAGTTATATTATTATAAAGGGTCAATATCACTACTAATGGTAAAACTGTGAAAGTGAGCTTGTTGGTTTGATGGTTAGTCCGTTTTTCACGCCGTTACGGATCGACGGATCGACGTGATATTGCATATATAAAAGATAGATTGTGGACCGGAAGTGAGGTAGGCTTTTATCTCAGAATAATACGTTTCATATGGGATAGATAAATATGTGAATTTTACGCAAGTGGGGCCGCGGGTAAAACCTAGTTGAAAATATTTATTTTGAATTCAATAAAAACAAATGCATTAAAATTTGAGTTGTTTAACCTCAGTTTCAAACTATTTCAATACTTCCGTGATGAATTTCAAGCGCTAACGATTCTAACTGTAGCAATGAATAGTGATTCAGTGAGCACATTATTAGACGAACACTCGTAGTCAATATTGAAATGTGCAATGACTAATATTTACGAACTACACATTAAATAGACAATGGCTGACATAGAACGCTATCTATGTTCATGAATTCTGTTTGGGGATAGGACTAGTTAATGTGTCTAGGCTCTCCAATTGCGTGACGTCAGATATTTTTATTCAAATCATTTTATTTTATCTACATGCGTTTACTTGCTAAATATGGGATGAAATTCGTTTGAAAATCCGCTTATTTTGAAAAGCAAGTACTACAACAATAAGTATGTATTTACCTTCCTATCTAGATAGAATAAAATTTGAGTGCTTGCAAAATTGTATATTTTAAGTGTGTGAGATTTTTTCAAGACTCCTTCCCTAAGTGAGTCATATAATAGAGTAAATGTATATGGGAATTTCGTTATTTTTTATTATCTCATAATTGAAATCAACTTCCGCGCAGGTAAAGCCACGGGCAACAGCATTACCTATATATTTTCCACTGCACCAATGCAATATAAAATGAGAATGGTACGCAAACTGAATCGATAACAAACAAAAAGCAAGTAAGTGCCTCCAGACAGCGGATCGCGTTCGCTGGGGCGCGAGAGTCGATAGAGCTGGCTGAAATTACGAGCGTTTCTCTTCGATTCCCTGTTGCTTGACTTCTTCCGTGAAAACATTAAGAAAGATATTCCATTTCAATGAGTTCATTGAAAAGTCCGCAGGCCGGCTGGCGGGCCGCCAGTGGGCGCTGCACGGATTATCTTCCCCTGTGGGCTCAACATTGTGATGATGCGGAGGATTGGCTCGGAAATAATCCCTTAAGTCAGTGTTAATACGAAAAATTCGTACGTGGCAATCGCTTTCCAACTGTTTCATTCACAGAGTTGCCGTGTTATGGGGATATTTAACATTTTACTGCTGCAATAGTGTTCAGAATGCTACCTACTATATTAAGTTACAGAATAATGGAATGAAAAGATATTTTTTTTCGCTATAGGATTATAGGACAAGTCTTGGTAATGATTTGGTTGGCATTTAACTAATATCATCTACTGATATTATAGGCCCACTATAGAGTACTAGACTCTCTTAAGCTTATAATGATTAAGACCATAGTCCACCACGCTTGCCAAGTGCATGTTGGCGGACTCTACATGTTTTTGGAATCATTCTGAAAAACATACGGACCAAACTGAGAATCTGCGGTTTATTAAGTCTGTTATTGGTTTCATTTATTACCAAGATTGAACTCCAGAAATTGCCCGGTCTAGCTTCCAAATTCTGCATTTTAATAGATCTCTCTCCCACGTACCACTAACGTATTACTAACTATCAGCTATTTCCAAAACTACAACCTAGGTCAACTCCTACCCAGTCTAGATGTAAGTATATCAAAGAGTGGTCCAACTAGTAAATGAATGAGTTTGGAATTATGAGTCAGATAGAGTAACATTGTATAAAGAACTTCAACAGATCTAGGTTGACAAAATAATAAATGTTTAAAAATGACTTAAATTATTTCAGTTACCTAAATAATATAATGTCACTATATTTCATCTCGGGAGTGGAACTAATTTAGCAATCGTCTTTGAACATTTGGTTAGTCCCTGGAGCTTAAAACGTAAACAAATTAATCATGAGATTGCTCCGCTAATAATAGTTAGATCATTTATGTTATTGCTAATTGATGTTAATTAGACCTAGACATGATATTACAATATTAATATTATTATAAACTAGACTCAACTCACCAGAGTTGTGATAGTTACAGTAAAGACAATATTTTCTTTGCGTTGATATAATGGTTCAAAATATATCCACAGATCATAATCTCCCATAATCTTGATATAATCTTCTGATTCTTACAATATTGCAGTTACATAATATGAATATTGTTTATATAAGAGGCATATTTAGCCAGACTTTCAAATTCAGACAGCGTTTAAAAAAAGAAAAGCCTTTATTGTTTACTGTTGGTTACCAAAAAGACATTACAACAAATAAACAGTTTACAGGCCTATCTGAGCATTACAATAGTTTTATCACTGGTTTTATGACTTGTAGTATAAGATCGATCTTTTAAATTTTATAATTCCCAGGGCGTCCACAACCAGTAGTGAGCTGGCTCATAAATGGAACACCGGCGCCTCAGTACCTTGGCCTGAAGACAGATACACATGTGGTTGTTAACAGACTTGAGATGCAACAGCTGAAGAGGGAAGACCTAAACACCACATTCAAGTGCCGAGCGACAAACACGCAGTTAGTTCCGCCGCAGGAGAAGGCAGTGCGATTGGAGTTAAATCGTGAGTTTTTTTTCCTCCACCTTTAAATAATTTAAAAAAGAATTCTCGCCGGACAAGCTGCAAGGAAGAGCTATTAATATAGCACATCATCATTATGTATGTAGGTTGTAATAATCTCTATAAACCAAAGTTTTTAATCAATGTTTACTGATTTTTTTATGACCTGCATTTGTTAAACATGGACTCTAACTTCCGGATTGGTGCGTAAACTAAGAGTTACGCAACGCAGCATGGAACGCGTTATGCTCGGAATTTCTCTTCGTGACAGGTTGAGAAATGAGATTATTCGAGGTCGAACGAAGGTTATCGACACCAGTCGTCGATTCGCAAAACTCAAATGCGCTTAAGCCGGACACCTCTGTCGCAGAATTGATGGGAGGTGGAGTAACAGCGTCCTAACATGGAGACCCAGGGCAGAATGAAAAAGAGTAGGTAGACCAACAGCCAGAGGATAATAGGCAACATAGCAGGTCTGATATGAAGGACAATTGCTACAGACAAAAGCAAATGGAGACAACTTGAAGAGGTATATGCCCAGCAGTGTGCTGTAAATGGCTGATAATGATGATAATGGTGCTGCACAATTATTTTTAAACCGAATAAAAGCCGTTTGAATACTCAAATTGTTAAGGAATGAAAAACAGGTACTACAGGTAAAACACGACACGGAAATTACTTTTGAAATGAATTTATAAGAATACACAAAGTTTATAATTTAAGGATTGAATATTGTAATTCTTAAGGAATCTACTTTCTACCAATAAGAGAGCGAAGATACATTTTTAAAACCAAGCATTGTGAGTTTATCTTCGAAGTTATTTTTTATCGATAAAATTTGGGAAATAAGGAAGAAACAATTTTTTCACAACATTTCGATTTTATCTGAAGTTGTAACTTGTAAAGGAACGTGATGTCTCGGACTATCTTATCAAGTTAAGAAACTGGCATTGACTTAGGGGATATAAATTGCATGACATCAATCATTCTAACCACCTGCAGCTTGTAATCTTCTTTAGCTAATTGATTGCTCAACTATTTAAATCGTCAAACAATGAGAGAGCAATTGTTTTTGACTCAATTTTTTCACATTATGGTTTATTTTTATTAAACTTGTTTATATTTTATTTATTCTAACTTGTTTATTTTTATAAAATCGATTTAGGTGCTTTTTTGTATCTTTTCATTCTTTCAAAACTAATACACACAACGTGCCATATTAATAAAAACTGTTTTAATTTAAGATACAAATTTAGTTTTGAGGAGATGTAGGTATGGAGGAACGCAAGATTTTCTGTAATCTTATATTTTGCGGAGCTAGACTCTGGAAAAATAGGATACTATAAAATTCACTCGCTGTAATGAGATTATTTTGGGATTGCTGACCGTGCGATGCGATGGATCAATTCTATCTTATATTTTTAAGATAAGGCCAGAACATGCGGATGATGGTAAAGAATAAATTAGTAAAGTAAAATGCTGTCGGTTGTATAAAACTCAAACGAAACTGCTGGAATTAATCACAAACGTTTCGTAACTTTACACTATGAGCTTTACACTATGATATCACGTTACTCCTTGGAAAATTCCTCTTAAAGGTAGGGTGACTTCTCGTGCACTACTTTTAGTACGTGTTCTATCTGAAATTGATCGAAAACGCCTTGTCAGACGGCGAATACCACTCATTAGGAGCCTGGTCATAAGCTTTCTTACAGAGCCTCATACTCGTATGCATTAGTACCTACTATAAGTACTATTCAACATAGTGGCACAAGTCACTTAAGTAAAATTTACCCATTTAACTGAAATGGGTTAAATTTTGAATCATTGTAAACGGGATATAGAAACGAGGGTAGTAGCTGTGAGCAAACTGATAAGAGTTAATTTCTGTAAATTTCTGTCATTTCACTGTAAATCTTTAATCTAATAACTGGGTAGTTAATACTCGTATTATAACAACAGTAGTATAGTCTCCTATACCATTTAATTGGTTTCGGTGAGGGGTTCCACTTCAGTGTTTTACAAAAGGCGCACTTAATGCTCAAAACATTCTCTACTAGCCAACCTTAGCGATATTTTACGTTTTCAATATTCTTTATAATAACAAATGCGCTACAGTTGCTATCAAGCAACTTGCTAATCCCATAAGGCTAGTATTTTTACGTCATAGCGCTCAAACAGATGCATCTTTCAAGGCGGTTATTTTGGTGACTGATATTATACAAGTACAAATGGAACATTAATGTATGTATGTATGTATTAGGAATGTTCAACCTGAAAATAATATTATTTGTTAAATGCATCAAACCTGTCCAAGAATTCCTTGTGTAAAAACTACAAATTTAGTTCGAAAACTAATGTTTCAAGTTGCTTTTTTGGGTCTTTTTTGCCAAACAAATAATTATGTAAACTAAGACTGTTGGTTTCTTAAGTTTTCGGATATATAATGTATGTGTGTTTACCAGTGGTCCCGCTGTCTGTGTCATTGCTGAACCGACCTCAGCAGCTAATCGCAGGGGCAGCGGCGACCCTTCGCTGTGCGGCCGAGGGCAGCAGACCTCCAGCGCAGATCACTTGGTACAAGGATAACAGAAGTTTGGAGAAGGAGAAGGTATATTCACAAAATAGTATATCAGATAAAAATGAAATTTTAATGCTTATACACTCATTCCTCTATTCCTGCAAGCTCAGAACCGACAGCAAATCTTATCTATCAATTATATTGTTTTCTGTGTGTGTCCGCCACCCGCAACAGTGGATGTGAGTGTGTAAGTATTTGTTATTTATAACATAAATGTCTGCTTCAATTGGGAATCGGACCAAAACGTCCTCAGCAGGCAAGGCACGCTACCTACTGACTACCAAGTAAACCGTCGCATTACAATCCTTATTGCAGCTCTCTTCGAACGGATTTGTTCCAAACTGGGTAATATTATTGAATTGTCTTATAAATTTGTCACTATTACGATCAATTAACATTTCTCGTAGATAAGCGATCATTTGAACGAGACGTGGTCACTGAGCACGCTGGTCTTCAGCCCGTCGCCCACTGACAACGGGGTCACAGTGAAATGCGTGGCGGCCAACCCGACATTACCAGGCAAAGTCATCGACGACCAGCTTCAACTCAACGTTGTATGTAAGTATTGTACTTTTCCCAACAATGAATAATGCCTATCTCTTTTATTACAACTTTTTTTTCCCTATGTTTTTTTTTTAATAAGTTTTATTTTATGTAACATTTAAAAATAGATTAATAAAATGTATAGTATATGTATACAAACATGGTACTTAAACACATACTCGTAGATTTATAAAAACATGTATGTTCATCAAAACTGGGGGTAGATAGACGCTGGTCCCTGAACCACAGTTTCGAACTAACCCGGGGACCAGAATCCGGGAGGCCCCATAAATATTATATATGCAACTTAAGTTACTGTTTAATATGTTTATACAGTTTAATAATTATACTAATTAAAAAGAGTCGCTTAATCTGACGAAAATTAGGGTAGTAAAATCTGGTATTAATAACCTCTACAATCCCTGAAAATGTCTTCAAAATTCGTTCAGTATTTTCGGAGCCTATTCACGACAAAATAACGCAAACAAACAGACGGATCGACAGGCACAGAGACCGACAGACAGTGACACAATTGTGAAAACATTGACCTTCATTTTAATATCACAGACACAGATTATACTTATTGGTAAGATTGGTAAAAAATAAATTAAACTCTTACGGACGCCTGAGTATATTTAGGGGTGCATAATATAATAGCAGTTGCTTAGGGGTTTATTTCTATTATGACATTATTAAAAAAACACTTCAAAACAGTCCCTTTCTAAATTGAAGGGACTCCTACTTAGGAGTCCCCATAAATGAGGGGTTATATTTGAAATCGGCATAAGTCACAATTTGCATTTCGACAGTTTTTACAGTTTTGGTCTGTTTAATTGTGGAGGTGGTACCGTCCCAAACAGTTCATTTTAACTTTTGTTCCCCAAACCCATTGAACATAAGCCAAGGTACCAACACAGAGTATCATCTCTCATTATGGAAGGGTGAAATTTCATTTTACGTTAAGCTCTTTGAGAACACGCGTTAATAACAAGGTTTAATATATATTTCCGTGGCCTGTCGTGTGTGCTTGTATGTAGCAATTTGTTAACAATTTTGTACCCCGCGATATCGCAATTTTAAACATTATGTTAGCAAGAATATTAGATGTAAACATTTTCGTTGTTTAGATAAACACAAGCGTGTATTATGTTGTGATTATGGGTAATGTCATGTTTTGTTTTACTTAACTGTGTGTGACTGTGTGTCAATAGTTTGTATTGGATGCGCTTTCGACCCGTGATACAACTGCTATGATCTCACTATTCTTGTAAACTGTGTAAATATTATAATGAGGACAGACATATACAGACAGATATTGGACTATGGATTTCTTTTTTAGATAGTCCGTTGGTGACACTCACTCTGGGAAGCACTCTCAATCCTCACGACATCAAAGAAGGTGATGACGTGTATTTTGAGTGTACAGTCCGCGCGAACCCACGGGAATACCGGATATCTTGGTATCATAATGTAAGTATGTACGAGTCGAGTAGCACGCTCTTTTCCAAAGAGTCGGAAGCCGGAGTCTGTTTTTTTTTTGCTAGCTTTGTTTTTTCCCCATACCCGAGCAATAATCGCAACAGAGATGGGATACTTTGTTGATTTATTGAGACAATTTTGTAGCCATTTTTCTACGCCTAAAACGCGTGTTGGTAAAAAAATACTGGCTGTGTATGAACGCGTGGCAGGGTTTGGATAATAGAAATGTGTAATGTGGTGGGTCAAATAGTTACACTGTAGCCAGTGTTGCTATTGTAGCCTGCAATTGATCGTTTGTTCTCAAAGGTCAACACATGTTGCAGTGGCTTTTGAGCTCGAACCCATACCCTGATTCGCAATGGGTCAATCAATGACTAACACGTACGTCTTACGTGCCATAGATAAGTAACTGTTAAGATACAACAGTTAATCAACGATTATTTTGAACATGAAAATGAATATATGTCTACAATGACCGTAAGTTATTTGTCTACAACAATAATGTATTACATTTTTCAAAAATATTCCTTGTCTTTTACAATCATTTAAAATGTTGGAATGTGCGATCGAGAGTGATGCTAAACGCGACAGTCCTCTTTGATCAAATTGACATAAATACATTTGGAACGATTTAGAATGAAAAACTTCATCGTTCTCATTCATCATTATTTTGAATTCATACTCCAATGTCCAATTAATCGAATATCATATACTTACTGGACCAACTGCCACTAACAATGGCCGAATGGCACTAACATTGGTAAACTTCACTGCAGGCCCGTTTGCTACTTAATCTCATCTAGCACCAATGAATAAACCGTGTGTTCTCACGCAGGACAGACCTGTGACCCAGAACGTGACGACGGGCGTGATTCTTAGCACGAGGTCGCTGGTACTGCAGAGGGTGACGAGGCAAGACGCGGGGCGATACTCATGCAAGGCAGCCAATTCGCGCGGGGACACGTCCAGTGAGATTGTCAGACTACGGGTACAGTGTGAGTATAGCATATAAAAGCTATGGGGAGACTTCTAGTGAGATTATTAAGAAACGCATGTTGCTCACTCCAAGTCCGAGTAGACGTAATCCAAAGCACGCAATTGCTGGTACTCTGGAAGGTGATGAGGCAAGACGTGATTGTGTTGAGTATACTGTGAGCATAGCATATAGATAAATGACACTGAGGGGTTACTGTTAGACTACGCTTACAGTGCGAGTATTGCGTATACCACTCACGGGGTCCTCTCCGTGAGCTAGTCATTTGGATTCAAAATTGTTAACAAATGCTAAAACTAATTAAGCGAATAACTAAGCTATTCAAATCATACCGTACTAAATGTTAGTTCAGCTTAATCCTACGTAACAGTACGTATGAGTTTAGTCCCAGTAATCTTTGCAAAAAAGGAAAACCAATTACATTGCTTACCAATGTGAAACACGCGTTATTTATCCCTTCCTGGATGAAGGTATAATTTAATCGACGGAAACAGAGACCTTTTATCATACCAATAAAATGTCAACATCATAGGTGAATTACAACCCTAGGTTATAAATACCGATGTGTCTACGTAGGTATTCAAATGATTGCGGTTGGGATCGACGTACCGTTTCCTTCCGTGGCCTACCGTCCGCATAGTAATTGCCATAGAGGAAGGCAATGTCAGTATTAAATCACCGAAATGATTGCCTGTAGGCTGATCGCACATTAGCCAATGCTACGCGCTGCAAATACATTTTGTTTATACTAAGAATTAAAATTAAAAATTGAACGATTGAAATTGAAACGATTTAAAACCCAATGATAATAATAATAGTAATAAGGCCGCAGGTTATCTTTTGGCGTAGTTGTTGGGGACTAGCAACCCCACGGACCCGAGTTCCCCCGAGACTCGGTCAGGGACCCCCGTATCTGGCTTGCCTTTGCGGGCTGGTCGGAGCGGACAACAGGAGGGGCCGCAGGAGTCTCGCCTCTGGCTTGCCTTTACTGGCTGTCCAGAGTGGGGCGTTACGAGCTATGTGCTCGGAGGGTGGAAGTGAAACTTCCGTAAGTCGCGAGTTGATGAAGTGGGTAAAACTCTCGCAGAAAGCGCTGTACAGCTCTCGACACCCTGAGCCGTTCACAAAAATGTTGCCACTTTTGCCGTTTAGTGCGTCGGCAAGTTTGGGTAGCCCATGTAGCCAATTGGATTTTCTGGGCAATTGCACAGAACATGCTGCTTCTTATGACGTCATCAGACGCCGATGCGTACGAACCTCGGAACTCATAGTGTTCGTATTTTACTAGAAAGTGCTCGCGACCTCGCCCGTATGAAGTTTAGAAATACAGAAAATTTTAAACGTGTGAACATTGTTATAATTGGGTCCCTTGGGGCTATACGGGCTAAAAACCTTTTGAGATATTAATATAAAACTAGTACGGTAAGTTAGTTTACCTTCTACAATCCCTGAATATTTAATCAAATTCCTTTCAGCGGTTTCGGAGCTTATTCGCGACAAAAAACGCAGACAGACAAGCATAACATTAAATAGCGTATTCCATGTAATTGATTATTCACCTTAGTTTTAATATCACTGATTCCAACTCCAATTTTATTTATTGGTATGAAAAGATTAATACGGATAGATAAAGCGGCTGCATACCGTTCCATCTATAGAATTAGTCAGCACCGAACCGCCTCACTCATGTTTTATTCTCGAATTCTTCCTATTAAATCCTATGCAGCCTCGCCGCACCTTTCCGCAATATACATACGCGCCACAGCCACATTTCAGTCAATTTAATATTAATCGTGAAGTGTTTGTAGCTCCAAGCTTCCTTTGTTGTCGTCCCAATCGTAACTAATCGACAAGTTATGCACGCTATGCACACGTCAGACAGTTCGGTCCCGGTTATTATCTGTAGCAGTTGCTAAGCCTTGTGGTCTTCGGGTGGGTTGAAAACTTCAGATACTTGGTTGGCCATTAACGCCTTCACTAATCCGCACTGGAGCTTCGTAGAGCACTGGGTCCACTTCGACACATAATCCTCCCCTAATCAACGTGACTCCGACCGGTCCTATACCGTTTGAATCCAGCGGTGTCCCGCAGGTTAATTGTGTAACGTAAAACAATGCGCTGTTAACGCAGTCATGTGATAATTCGTGCAAGTTTGAATTTTAAAGACGTCAGTCTGCGTTGTTAAAGTTCAAATTTGCAAGAAAAATCAGATGAATGCTATACTAACGCATCGCTTTGCGTTACGCAATTCGTAAGCTTTTCTTCAGGTCGTCATGCCACCTTGTCCAACGGCGGCCTGTACTCCTTTTTCGGAGTCAATAGTAATGGTAACACAGGGTATACAGCGCGTCTATACTGATAGTGTGCGACCACCTTAATACTAAGGCGATTCTCGACGACCCTTGTTATTCTGCGGTATCACTTTAATTCATGGAGCTTATTTGGTTGCTGTTACAAATAAATTCCGTTTCAAATCCGGACAATACGTTCGCTTGCATCTCGGTTTTGCGCGTAGACGATAATGGTGGTTGTGATGTAATGTTGTGTTTCCGCTACCCATTTACAATAAATAGTAAAATAATAATAAAACAAATGATAGCGTAAGCCGGGCCGCATGCGAAGGCAAGTCGATACACCTATGGCCAGCCCCTTCATTATACCGCAGTCTGACGTAAATCAACAGCGGTATCCGGTACAAGATTTATTACACGGCTCTGTATTGGCGCATTGGCCGCTTCCTTCCGCCACCACTGACCGCGACTTAATTGCCCACGTGAGAAGGAAAACGAAATAATCAACGGAATAATTCAAACAACAGAATTGTACCTACATTGATTTATGTTACGTTCCTTGCTGTTACGAGTAGGTACGCTGTGTCATGGTTTTTATGTCTCGATGGAAAGTTTGCTCGCGCCTATAGCAATCCTTTGGAGTGGCCAAGTAAGTCTCATCAACTCCAAATAACCCTGTGTGTAAAAGATTGTATGATTTATTCATTTTTGTTATTTAATTCAAGGTTTTGCTCACGGCTCCGCCCGTGTAAAATTCCCTGGTCTATCCCACAACTGTGATTTTTTTTACATAAAAAGCTTATGTCACTCTCTGGCCCATAAACTGTCTCTATGAAATAAATCATGACGGTCCGCCGTTCTGTTGCGCGTGAAAGAAGGACACACCAAAAAACATATATTCACATTTAGAATATTAGCAACGAAGTCAGGATAACAATTTAGGCACTGTCTCCGTATATCACTATGGTACGAGTATAACTGTAGGCGAGATCTACTTCCAGATTACAAAACAGACCTCAGTTGTAAAGAGAGACCTTGGTTCTACAGTGGGCCACTAACGGATTGTAGCCACTCTTTCCACCCCAATAAATTTTTCACTAATATCTTCAGAGAACAGACACGTGAAATTCACAGCTTTATTATATGATTAGGAAATATAACACATTTATTTATGCGGTGCCAACATTAAATGTGGTCAAATATAAAGCCATTAATAAGGATAAACTGCAGAATTTAAGCTATCCATTTTACGTAATTCAGCAACAATATCCGATAAAAGATTTATTATGTGAGTGCGCTGCGTACAGACGCATTGGTCGCTGCCTTTGATTTAATTGCCCTCGGGAGAAGGAAACAATAAATTATTCTTTGATTTATATTGCGATGTTCTTCGTTTATGAGAATTGAGAATGGAATTTGTAAATTTGTCCCGCGTGTGTTAAAAAATACCATTATGACTGAATTATTTAATTAACTGACAATTTAAGAAGCTTTTCCGTGCTATATACGTACGTTATGTATTTGTTTCATAAACTATTCTGAAAAAAAAAAAATTATTACCGTAGAGGTAAAGTAAAAAGGTTTTACTGTGAGTCCCTTCTGACTGACAGTAAAATTTTGGGTAGGTACCAAGTAAGTAGTGCCAATACTTATTATGAACATTAAGCCAGTAGAAAGAACGGTTTTAAAAACTTTTAAGGTTCAATGCAAAGTAAAACATTATACTTAAGCTTGATAATATTCAAAACCGCTGCTTCATACTCATTTGTCTGGGGTCGTCTTTTCTTCCTATATGAGCGTATATTTCATTTAGAGTAAGCTTTTGTCGCGTGTTTAAAGCGAAACTAGAGTGTAGGTATTTTAATCACGATAATATGAAAACATTAGTGTAACATACAATATCTCGTGACAATTTATAGCTGTAAGAGAAAACAATGGCGTATTCTTGTTTCTGGCTCCCGTATAATAAGTTAAATAACGGAAACCTGACACCACAAGTGCGCCGTAGAAAAAAAATAGAATTACTTTTATTTTACTCGTAGTTTTGTTTAACACTCCATTCTGAGCTAATGTTCTGGATCATGGAAGTTTATTATTACTATCTATACTTACTATAATAAACCTCAAAGGGCACTTATTCTGTACATTTAATATTTTTTCAATATTTCGATTAGGGGGTGCTCATATAACGAGATGGAAGCCGAAAACATTTTTTTTTTATTGTTTGTCTGTCTGTCTGTCCGGGCATCACTTGAAAACCAGTGAACGGATTTGATTATTACTCAGTAAACTAATTTCCTATACTACGGATCAACATTTAGGATACTTTTTATCCCGGAAAATGAAAAGGTTCTC
>DWLO01001079.1:0-16302 GCA_018245335.1 Dalla quadristriga
GTCCGTAAACTAATTATAACTTATGGCCTACTCCATTTTCAGTTTCGTTCATGCCATGGCGGACGCCCTCTGCAGACACTGACATTAAATCGAGTCGTATAATGCGGACTCGTGTATGTACGTACTAGGTATGCTTACAGGAAAACCACATTTCGGTGAAGGTGGCACGACCTATGTAAATAAATAGGATTACTTTTGCGGCAAACGGGTGCGGTTATAGAGTTGCTTTTTATGTAGAAACTGGCAGTTGAATTTACGGGTGCCTGTAGCCCTTCGATATTATACCAAACGATGAAAGAAAAAACAATCTACATGTATCACCTACATAAATTTAATTCACATACAAGATCTTAGAAAAACAGTGATTTATTTATTTGTAATTTTAAAAAGGGATCACTGAAATAGAAAGGATTTGGAACCGCAGCCAGTCGAATTTCTGAATAAACATCGTAGTAGTAAACGTAATTAACCCTTATAACCTTTGTATATAAATGAAGGATATTTTTCAGATTGCTATTACTACTTGGAGGTTCATACGGAGAACTTTTGTCCAATAGGTATCTTCAACTTGTATACGTGTAAAATTTCTGTTATAACAATTCCGTATTGGTATATTACGTATTAATTGTATGTAAGAGAACTATTTTTTGGTTTCCTTGATTTAATGCATGACAAATCAGATAAGAATATGCAACAAAACAAATCTACTCAATTCGTCACCAATTAACCGTGGCATCAATGTAGTGAAATCTTATATTATAATGCATTAAGTATTTCATATTTGCCAACGGGTTTGACAACTTTTGACTGGGTGTGACAGGATCAGTGATATTTACGTAGAAGCAGGTGTGATTTTATTGCAATTTCTGTAATCAGCTAATGCTAAGCTTGAAGAACTAAAATGCAGTATTGTATACCCAGTTACCATTCTGAAATAATAAGGTATCAAATTATTCTATAAACATAGGTATTTGGTTACTAACCAAAATAGCCACGTTAGTTATATCGTGTCAAGCTACTAAATAATATTACAAAGTAACTAAACATGTTTTATGTTAAATACTAACTAACAAGATGCTCGATGCAAATGTATATACTAACTTACTATAATCACGTAGCTTACTCATCCGTCCATCATCCTTTAGGTTTAGTAATGAAAGCAAAAAGTAATTTATTAACACGGATAAATATATT
Source organism: Dalla quadristriga (assembly GCA_018245335.1). Lineage (NCBI taxonomy): Eukaryota > Metazoa > Arthropoda > Insecta > Lepidoptera > Hesperiidae > Dalla > Dalla quadristriga. Next base: position 1,195 of record DWLO01001079.1, read on the forward strand.
ATGCTAACTGTCGCAAAAAACCAAACCATATTTTGAACAAATGCTTGTTATTTAAAAAAAAGGGGTCTGTATATTTTGCATTGTTATGAAATGGAATATGAATATTGTTGGTGTAACTTATACATTTTTGCCTTAGTAAAAATATTTTACTCATTTCAGCGACTGAAAAACAAGTTTTAGAAAAGTCAGCTTGCGGAAGAGTGTGGGTGACTGTGCATTCGCCCGACATACGGCTGGCGGCGGGAGGAAGATTACTCGATGCTATAGAACTCAACTGGGATTTCAGTTCCTGCTCAACCATTCCCACGAGGGTAAAAATTCATATTACATATTCTACGCATTCAACGCGTCTGGAAAGTATGTAGTTCAATACACGGGTAGAAATGGATACGGAATAACTGTAAACAAACGATAAAAATTCTTTTCTAGGGTTTTCACCAACAGACATGAATTTGTACACCAAATACGTGTTATTGTACCAAACTACTCGTGATAATATTTGTGAATTATTTTAGGCTATATCAAGTCATTAAACTATCAATATCTGTTATTTTACTTAATGGGGTTTTAGTAATGTTTAAGTTATTTTATTTTAAAGTTTATTTAAAATTTTTAAATTCATGTTTTGTTACACATTGAATGATAAATGTTTACAAATATTAGTTATAAAAAAGAAATAATTCAATTGGTGAATTAATCTGCATAAGATCCCCTAGGTAGGTTCTCGTACTTAGATCGGATGTGAGGTGACGCTCATTGACGCCGACTTTTTAAATTACCACACAGCTCTTTGTACTCTTTCGGTTGGTGTTACGAAATCGAATGGAATGGAAGCATTCATTCATGGGCTCACGACGACGTATAACGGAACTGCGAGTAGAGTATTTGTGCGTGCGATGTGTGAACGGAAACAAACTCGAACTATAATAATAACCATGCAAACACTCCGTAGTGTTTTACGGTTTAAATTGTTTGTAAACGGGAAAAAGATAAATACTTAGATAAATTCATCATGATGCAATAGGCTATATGCATGTATTTTAATAGAATAGTTAAAATACAAAAATTTACAAAAATGTTTTAAGCCTAGAATAAATTTGAGCTGTTTAAATGCCGCCATTTTTCGCTCGCTTAGGATGACGTCACGCGACGCCATAATCTAAACAATGGCGTTGCGTTTCGCAATTTTAAATATGAATCGCCTATGTTGCACCCATCATTTTTTTTAAAAAATATCCAAATTTAAACTACACGCATAACCATTATTTTACTGTGTCATCTTCATCATCATTTTTTGATTTTACCGCTCTTAACCCCCAAACTTCGATATGAGTGGGCTAAGTATATAAATGCTACCAATCATCACAGAAGCAGAGTAGTAGAATAAGCTCCAGGCCTCCTCAGTTCCGTCACTTTGCAGTTCCTTTATTTCCCTGCCCGTTCCTTTTGCTTACAGATTGGTCTCTTCAACAACAGACCGTCGAACTTTAACAATGCTTTGGCCACGTTCATGATAGGTTCACGCGAGGGTCATGTGATAACCCGTGTATCCCTGGGCCAAGGGACCCTGCCGGGTGGTTGGGAGAGAACCGCAGGCTCGAGAGGTTCTCATTGCCTGTGGCCGTGGGTTGGAGCTGGTAATACGCAGATACAGTCAAGTAACTGCTTAAAGATACAACCAACCTGGATGCAGGATAATGCGTAAGTTTCTTAAAATATTCTATTCTTATTAGAAGTATTCGAATCCGTGAACCACCAATATGAACTGCCAATATTAAGCGGATTTTGTAAGCCTTAGAAATCGGATCGAATTCAAAATCTCTGTGGCTAGATAAAGCTAGTTTTTGCATCAATTTACCTACAGGCAGAAGAGTTGAACGCATTAATAACTCAATTTCTAGACGACACTTGTTCAAAATATCTGCGCTCAAAATACGCCAGTCTTCATTTATAGCTTATAGGCATTAAAGGAACATAATATTACAACAATGTTGGCAGAGGGACTACGAAATTGTAAACTAGCATTCATTCACTGTTTACCTTTTTTATAAGCAATAGATAACATTTATATACCCGTAGGTACTGACAGAATAAAACTGTAATGTGTCCTGTCACTATTATGTATTTTACTTTGGTAGTATTTGGTTTGTATAATGATTTTTATTATTAAATTGACAGGCGATAGTAAATCAAACGCAATTAAGTGAAACTTTGCTCCACTATCTACTATAACAACTAGAATTACCTAGAAGTGCTTAGGTCACAGTCCACCTGCCTGGCTAAGTGCGGATTACCGGACCCAAGTAATCATCAGTATTTATCATTATAATTTCTTTACATTAATTTTTTTATTAAGTGACTGCTGGACATAGGTTTTCCGTAATTAGCGCCACTCTGACCGGTCCTGTGCTCTCTGAATTCCACGATTCTCGCTGTTTTAGTTTGGCCATAAATTCACCGTGTCACGTGGCTACTGTACTTTTTTCATAGTAGTGAACTGATAGTCCACAACCACAACACGTTTAGCGACGTTAAGCTTGCGAATGAGGTCTACGATAAGGATCACGTGACATAACTTTAAACAAATATCTTCACTTAATATAGCCAAAAGAAAAGTGAAATACTAAAACTGCCGTATTTCACCCTACAAAATTATCAGAGAGGTACCTACATGGCAAAACTAAGAACCGCTTATCTCGACATGTCGTAATTCCAGACGGCTTTCTTATTGTCAAGAGCCATTATCTTATTGTCACTAATTTCTTCACAGTAATCGCACAAAGTGAATGAAATCTTTAGCACTCAAATATTTATGTTACGAGTCACATCAGAATGCATTGTAGTGCATTCAATGATACGATTGTCACGTACTATTATGCTGTGCTAAATTAAAATGTTAACAAATAATAATTATCAACTGTTTTTCTAAAAATAAATGTTATGTCTGGACAGTAAAAGATGAAGTCTTGAAAGGATTAAGCGCAAAATTGGAGCATGCATGGCTTGGTCAATACGAACTTTTCTATTAATTTCTTATGTAATGTTTTGGTGTGTCCAAATCACCAAATTTCATTTCCCTGTGGACCACATGTCACCAAATTGAATAAAATAACCTAGACAGGCGCATTATAGGACCAGTGATACTATAGGTCGTATAGCTGTATAGTTTCGAATTTCGACCTGCTATTTTGAGGCTCACGGTCCGAATCCCAGGGTAGGAACCCCAGACTCTCTAAATCATTTATTTTTAAATATATATTTACTCTTCAATCGATGTTTCTATAATGGGCAGACATAATGGCATTCTCTACCATTCAAATCTTGGTGAAAGTCACGTGCATTTCTAAAATTATTAAATAAGCACAACAATCGTCTTCCTAATCATCTTTGCTAGTCTCCCTTTAGAATTAAAACTCTTACATAGTCTACAAAGTTAAGTGGTAATTGGCAGTTAATTATTTGGGGAAGTGATAGTGTCCATTTTATATCAGCTATTCATACAGTCTGTTATAAGAAATATAAAGTTAAATAAAAGTCATAAAGCAAATTACTCAATCTTCCAAACTCATCATCTGCAGTAGGTACTGACGCAAGAAGCAAAACATCCATATTTCTTTGTTGAAGTACCATTAGTCAATGAGAACTACGTCAACGAACTTTAATCCCACACCGATAGCTGTTTCAGTATCTTACTAAATAATACGGTATTACTAGCTGTTCCCTCGCTCCCATATTTATGACAATTTTTTATTTTTTATTATTTAGCCCTAGGCCATTGTGTTGTAGAATTCACCTATTTGTTGTATCCTAGGGTTCACTTATGCGTCAAATTTTATGTTAAACGAATGCTTTTTTCCGTTTTAAAAGTAAATCTTTTCTCCCTTGACAGAGCCAGAATTAATAGACTCCGCATTGGGAATCTAGCACTACCGGGCACTCACAACGCCGGTGCCTGGCGCTTCAATACGGAGGTCAGCCACGTCCAACGGGACAGTTTCGTGCTGTGCCAAGACCGCTCCATCTGGGCGCAGCTCGTCTACGGCATCAGATACTTTGACTTCAGAATCGGCTTCTACGAGGCCTATCCGAGAGAAGACGATAGGTGAGCATTCAGCATCTGCTCTTATATCCTCTGTGCTTTTATGGTTCTTTCCGCCAGCGGCTGATTGATTAAAGCATCGCAACAATATTGCGTCAAAGGCAATAGGCTATTCAAAGATATTTTAATTCTAAATTTGTAGTTGCTTAATCTGCGTCTCGTCACTGTATATAAATCATTGTTGTACGTGGAATTAATGCTGTAGTTGCTATGTAGGTTATTGAACCAAACTAACAGGGCATAATAACTCGTTCTGTTAGTATTATTCTGGTAACGTTTTTCTGTAGTATAAACTAATAGCTAATAAAGACTATCTTGCATTTGGGTTCATTTCGATCCGTAAACGACGATTCGTAATAAACAACAAAGGGTTTTCAATAGGTGCCTGTTTGTACAGAAAAATTAACAATAGTTGCCTAAATTATTCCAATACTCCATACCCCAGACCATTATGGAAAATCTTACGTATAGAAAATAAATCTGCACTGAATACAATAAAACATGATCGGTGTTACGTGTTATGCGGTCAGCTGTGCAGTCCCGCGTGGCTTCCTCTATCACGTTGCATAAGGAAATGGTTATGAATATCATTAGCACTTCCAGTCTCTGCGAGTGAAATTGTACGAAGTGGCCAATCTTATAAGAAGTGTAAAGCTTTCAGCAATCGTCAATAGGTGCATAGAGAGTTATAAATATTGCGGTGCAATACATCCTAAGTAGATAGTACATAAAATATTCCAACAACCAATTGTAGTAGATGAGAAATAAATGATATTTATCGATAATTTATTTATGATAATATCATTACCTTACTAGTCTCTTACACGTGTCTCGGATCACCCTTATTAGGGCCATAGTCACCACGCTGATCGCGCTCCCCTTTGAAAACAATATGGAGAACCGTTAAACATACAGAGGCATGCATACAAGATTTTCCTCGCCGTTAAAGAATCAATTGTTTAAAACGTACTTAATATCGATAAGTCACAATGTCAAGATAAAGTGAATTTTTGCATGTCTAGAATTCGAACCCGTTCTCCCAGGAAAGTAGAACCCAACCGCTCATCTTGCATCGCATCGTTAGTATTCAATACAGCTGTTGTTATGGTTGATAAGAAACAGTTACGGAAGTTTCCGAAGACGGCCATTTTTCGCGACCACATGTGGAAAAAGTTGTGTAATATCATCGTAAGACGTGATCCAGCTTCTGAATACGATTATGGCATCTTACTGTGGTATGATGTGGTGTATTGACGCGGACATGTTATAATGTACGTAAGACATACATAGTTAAAGAATCATCATTGTAGTATGTAGATAGCTTATAAATTGTAATTCGCCACGCAAATTGGGCAACTAACCATCCGTAGCCTTTTTTTTACGCAAACGAAATAGTGAACTAGCGATTGGTGAGTTCGCCTCTTGTATAAGTGTAACCGGCATTCACACCATTCAGGCCAAAACTCAGAGTACTTAAAGAGTATAGCATTGTTACTTAAGCGTCTATATTGGGTACCCAGACGAACCCAGATTACGTACACAGATTCATGGGCGTAACGAGGGGGGCAACTCCAGGTCCAACCTGCACCTCGTACATTAGATTGGCATAGGCCGAAATATTCGCTCCCCCGACCACCTAGGCTTTTGGCCTACGCAAATGGCTGGGTACACCCACGCACAGATTCCACCACCAGGACAAATACACAAACCAAAACCCACTTACTATGCAACACACTGTTTTTCCCCCCTAATTAAGAACACGTTCGATTTCAGGTACTGGCTGAACCATAACTTAATTAGAATCCGTCCACTAGTGCCGCTGTTGCAAGAAATCAGGGCCTTCTTAGACGCTACTAGAGAGGTGAGTATTGTTTTGCAATTCAATAATCTTACATTAATCTAAAGACTCAACCTCTTTAGATTACTTGAGACGTTACCTGCCTATCGCGCGTGATCTCTAAACCAGCGACACAGATTTCGTTTAGCTGTAGTCGGTCACCAAGCATGGTCCGGTTTGCACGCGATACGACAACATATTACAACATATTACAGTACGTACTCAATATGACATACGTCATATTGAGTACGTACTGTTTTTGTTGTTGGTTATTAAATGCGCACGATTCAACAATGTGTCCACGTGTATTTGCATGTAGCCCATTTTTCTGTAACGCGACATATGAGCGTACTGTATCTACCTTTTTGTTTCAATCTAAGCCAATAACCTTAATGTTAAACATAATAGCCATTAGCAGCATACTGCAGTATATTGTTTTCACCTCACTACTGAGGAGGCCTGGAGTGTAATCGACCACACTGGCCCAGCGCAAATTGGTAGAATGGTTAGTGACCAGGGTATCAGACTAATACTACACGAATACTAGTATTTACTAACAGAACTAACTAACTAACAGTCCCTCGTACAGTTAGTTCTATTTGAAGTTTGTCACAAAAGACCATGTGCAGCAGTGGATGGTGGGACTGCATGCTCGTTTGCTATTCTAATCACATAAAAAAGAAAGGTCCTCAAATGGAGAGCACGACGCGGAAAAAGGTGTACAGGACACCTGTAGACTGACGAACTGTAGAAAACAGCGGGAAACCGATTCATACATACTTGCAATTCCGCACGTCTAATATAAGTGTCTTGAATACCTAGAATCCCACATTTCATTAATAAACCTATTTATTATACGTACATAACAAATTTTCTTTTAATTTAATTGGAGAACGTTATACATTCCTGTAGTACTATAATTAAAGGAACTGCTATAGAACCTGGCATCCGTTAGATCTCAACTCTTTTATTGGTGACACCGAGCAACCCGAATGTCATTTGTACCGAATTAGGTCCCCTTTTCACATTTGTTCTTGTTGTTATGTTATGTTATTTTGTTGATTTGTTAATCATAGCAATGTTGATCTAAAAATTACATACTTTTAATCCCTCAATTAATGAATTACCCGTTAATTATCCGTACCTAATCGCCTTAAATGTATTTAAATCAGATAACATAATTCCTAAGTATTTAAACTTCAATGATAAGATAACAAAATTATACAGTAATATTAGTTCCGGCATCAGTGGCCCGTAAATAATAACCTGTTGATGCTGGCAGCTCATGAATATTAAGCAAAAGTTTTGCATTATAAAATAAAAGATCATTGCATAGACGCTTATCTAGTGAGCCTAAAAGGTCTTAAGAAACAAAGGCCTTCAGAAACAAACACATTGATTTAATGTTTACTAACAAACAGTAATTCATCAATCACCGTTCTCTTAGAAAAAACATGTTGAAAAGCTCTGTCGTTTGAAAATACTAACGCTAATTATGCTCGTATAAAACGCCGATCTTTTACGTCAGAAAGCTTCTGCACGTAGGATTTCTGGGGGCAACTAATTACAAAATATTAAATACGTACGAGTGGTGTCACAATTGATAAGTACTTAGAGATACTACGTAACTCGTAGTCTACGTCTTTGTCCAGCAGTGGAAATTCAACCATTGATTGATGGATTTACATAATATATACGTAAATGACATACATTGATATGATAATATATTTTTTTAAATTGGCATTTGCTGTTAATTCTACTGGCCTTTACAGTTTCACCGAACGGGGTGGCGAGGTATAAAAGCTGCGCCAAATTAAGACAAAATAGTAAATGAGGTGTGGCAAAAGCCGCAACCTGCCACTCCACAATAACTGGGATTGCGACGAATATAAGGGCACCTCCTGCGAGGTACTTCCGTTCGAGACGAATATGAAAAGTAACCATCTTAGGTCTTTGTAGCAACGCAGTTGTTAGGGATTTTAAAATACGAGTGTGGTCTTGGTGAAGGTTGGTAACTGGTAACCAGTCCACAAGTTTTGCATCTATCCATGGTGCAGTCCATGCACGTTTGTTAGATTTAAGGTTGCACTCATTGTTACATAACCGAATAACCTACATTCCAGTGTCTTCAGACTTGATGATGTATTCTTAACCAATTGATCATCTTTACATTTTTCCAGGTAGTTTTCCTAGATGCACATCACTTCCCAGTAGGGTTCTATGACCCGGCCGGAAGACCTATAGCTGCCGTGCATAATGGTCTGCTACGGATAGTACAGCGGGAGCTGGGTCCCCACCTGGCCTTCCATAATCAATTCGGCACCGGCCCTGGGACACGTGGACCCACTCTTCAGACCCTTTTGAACGCCAATAGGCGCCTTATCTTCAGCTACGTCGACAACTCTGTCGTAGCAGGTAATTAAGACTACTTTTACTACTTTTATGCAAGAGTAAAGAGCAAAATGTATTGAATGATAATCCTTACACAGTGTAAAAAGGATATTATACATTTGAAAGTGTGTTTGTTTGTTTGTCCTTCTTTCACGAAGCTACGGAGCAATGGAATGACGTGATTTCTTGCTTAGAAGTAGCTTAGGGATCGGAGAGTGACATAGACTTTTTGTCTCGGAAAAATGTACGTTTCCTGTGGGATGGGATGTGGGAATACTTCGTGGGCGCGGCCGCAGCAAAAGTTCACTAATGCGTGAAAAGGAAATAAGGCCCTAACTCCGTGATATCAGGGTCAGCATGGTGCAAAGTGGCGATCAATAGACTCTATCTGCGCCTGATAGAAATAAAGGTACGAATATACGTACACATGTGTATTTTTGAACCCATCACGCATGCATGAAGCTAAATCATCATCAGCGTCAATCCTTGGACGTGCGTGAATTGAATACTGGTGGGTGTGCACACATTTTTTTTTCTTCCATCACATTACGTATTGTGTATACGTACAATTCAAAGGCCGATTTAATACGCCGATGGAGATGAGACTACGTGAATATTTTAAAGCACTGTCAGAGTTCAAAAAGTTCTAAGAGTTTAAAAAAACAACAAATATTTATTTTTACGGGCCATTCCCAGTAGTTACGTTTTATTACCAAGTTCGTATAATATTATGTTTGAATAATAAGTAGAAAGATACGAAGATAAGAAGGCTTACTTTCGAAAAAGATTTGAAAAAGACGGGGCGTGGACTTCAGTTAGTACGAGTAATCTTTATATCATGTCGTGGCTACTTTAAATTACTTCCATAACAATAATAATACATAATCAAATTCACATACACGTACAGTTTAATACAATTCTACTTGGGTACTAATTTATTCAAATCAAGGCATTGTACCTAACAAAGCCGATGAATTTTTCATTTCAACAAATACTCGTACCTAATATCAAAATTGGTTAAGAACCTAAGCTGTACTTACAGAAGTAATTGTAAATTCACTTCTTTTGTACTGTTCTCCTAAACCTACAACATTTTTTTCCCAAGTGAATACTGTCGACTTTCGTGTTTCTTCGCGCTACCTTGAGATGAGATGAGACGCAATCATGAGGTCGTACAGGGACAGGGTTCGCAGAAAGGAATAATAGGGCTTGATAGCGTGCTTAGAATCTCGTTTGCACAAGACCTTACATTTGTAGATACTGTTTGTTGCCCTCGCATGTGTGCCGTGAATGACTGCGTCTTTGTTTACAAGGATCTTTGAGTGGTGAGACACAATAACGCGCTAGTTCGCGGCATAATAGCGGCTGAAACATTGGAGACATTTTTAAAGGAAACTAATTTGTTTTCTGACTTTATCATGACAGTAAATCTTTAAAAACTAAAATATTATTATCATAGATGGACAAGGTACTTTCCCCTATTCCTTTTGTAGAAATAACTGTTTTTCTAACAAAAATAGATCAAGAGACTTACTCGTAAATGGGCAACCACTTACCTAGTTACTATTATTTTACATATTCTTTTACTTTTGATTTATCGTATCAATATTAGTTACTTGTTGATATTAGACGAAATAGTGATCCAAATGTATAAAAATATTTAACAAAAAAAAATAAAAAAACGCAAAAAACTGTTTTTGCTATTTTTCCAAATATGTCCGTTATTTTACTGTCAAAAAAAGTCAATAGATTACATTATTCAAAAATATACTCAGAGTTTTACAATCATTGGAAATGTTACAATGTGCGAGATGCAAAACGAGAACCTTCATGATTACATGATGACTATACACTTGTATTAGGCGTTACTTTGCGGCAATCTATACGCTAAGTTTTATGGAATTAAGTGTTTTTCCATAGAAACTACGCAAACATATTTGTAACAGATCATGGCGAAACTTAAAAGAGGAAACTTTACTAAACAGATTTCTGAAAATATACAGCGCCATGATTTCATTGAAAGCATGATAAAAGCTGAGCGCGGTATTTTTCTTTGTACTTTATAAATATGACCTCTGTGCTTAGGTATATTTCATAATTCTACCGTGTTCAAAGCAAAATAAATATATTCTTATTTTGTTTTCAGTTAACGCTTGGCTGTGGCCGGTTCTGCCTCACCTGTGGGCGAACACGAACAGTCCCTCGCAGCTGTTCCGGTTCCTGGACCAGGCAGTCAGCTCGTCGCCGGCGCCGGGCGCGCGTTCCCCGCTATTCTCCGCCATGGCGCAGACCACGCCCACCGTCCTCGACATCCTCCTCTTGCGCGGCTCGCTGCGAGAAAACGCCGACGCCGTCAACCGGAACGTTTCCGCACGGCTCGCCACGCGCTGGCGCAACCAAGCCAACATCGTATCCTCTGACTTCTTCCTGGGGAACGACGTCGTCGAGCTGTCTATAGCGATCACCAACGAACGCGCAGGCCGGTTATGACGCCGCGTCGCACAAAGGAGCGGGGGCCTACATGTGAATAAGGGACAGGCTAGGAAAATTGATATTACATATCGGTCCCCGTGGCTCCCTCTGGCCGCGCATCGGAGTCGTATCGGCCACCGACGCCGACTGTTCCTGCTTGACCCTATACCAATTGACTAATTGACTGCTGATCGGAGACATCCGCTACGAGTTACCGACACCACTGCCAAACGTTCCATTGATGCGTCACTGGGCAATAATAGTGAGATATTTTATATTTTATTTGTATTTAGTAATGAACTAGTCCATTGATAACTTTTTATTTGAAAGTGTAAATTATTATGTGTAAATATTAAATACTTCCAGAGACGTATACTAAGTTTTAAAAAATATTATTGTAGATGACAGTATAAAAAATATTTCTGTTAATAAAATAGACAATTTTTGATAAAAAATCAGCTTTCTTTTACTTAACATAAAAATTACATAAATAAAACCCAATACAGGTATTAATAAATAATATCTAAACATTAATAATAATTGTACTTGTAACAAAAACGAGGTAGATTCACCGTGCCTTGCGACACAAACACATAACAGATGTGGTCCATTCGGTCACGTATGCGGCGCCAGCAGCGGCAACAGCTCTGCGCGACTCATCCGCGAGAGGGCTCTAGCGTCGAGGCCCATGGCGGCGGCCGCGCCACGCACGTCCAGCCCGAAGCTCTGCAGCAACGCCGCTAGCGCCACTTCCTCGCCGGTGCGCGGGTCGCGCAGCCGCGGGCAAGATCCGTTGCACTGCGGCCACGAACACCTCTCCACCAACCTCCTCGGCGCACACCGGGCCCGCTCATGTCTTCCTCCGCCGTCAAACCGCCGCTCCCAACACGAGATCGCACGCGGAAGCGACACTCCTGACACGTTGATCGCAAGCCATTCCGGTCGCGCGAGCGCGCCGTGCGCAATACAAGCGGGTGCAAAGGTAGCTCGAACGTTTTTTAGGCTCGCACGAAGAGCGGCTCCCGTTTCGTGAACCGCGTCCCACTGTGCCCGAGACCGCGGTGCGCGAACTCCTTCGGCCGTGAGTTGAGCCGAATCAAATAAATACTGAAATACAAATAAGGGCGTCCGAATATGCGGGTACAGGCGATATCCAAAGTAGCACAGCCAAGGTTTATCCGGGTACTGGCGCACACACGAGGTAGGCGGAGAACCGCGCCAGAACGAATGCCCTAGTCTCGCTATGGCGTCGGCTGTTGACGCGCGTCTCACCCTCGGAGGTCTGTCGAGAAACCACCCAGAGTCAGATATGGCTGCGACGCGAATCCCGTGGGTTCGTAGAATTCTTCTTGTGGCATCCGCATGCAGCATAACGCCGGCTCCACCCGCGCTCGATCCGACGAGTAGAAGCCGACCTGACAGACCAAGCCGCAGAAGTTCGTTGAGAACAGATCGCACAATGAGACGACCGGCGAAGGCGAAACTTGAGTTTGAGTCCTTAGATGTGCGGGTGCCTGCCCACATGTCACTCGAGCAGTAAGGGAGCAGCACGTGGTTGGAGGCGTACCATAGAGGGTTGGCGACTGGGTCTGCGGAGAGCAGAGCGGGCGCCCGCCGGGCACGAGGCCATCGCGCTGACGACATGAGGCCGGGTCTGCGACGCCAGCGCGCATTGCAAGAACCTGCGTCCCAACAGTATCCCCCGCCTTCCAGGTACACCACCCAATGTTGATTCTGGCTGCCGCGACGGAGGTAGTATCTGAAATAATTGACGTATATGTTACTCTAAATCATTCAAATAGATTTCACGTGTAAACATTCTTCAAACTGTCCGTATTGCTATGTAGAGCAACAAGGACAGTCTTCCTGGCAAATGACATTGCTAGGTTCTCCTAACTCATCTCATTAGCCCTTAACCAAAACAATGACTGCGTTTAATTCACTACAACAAAGTCATATACATAGTGTACAGAAAAGTTGCTGTATTGTATTGTAGATAGAATACTTACCCAGCAGGGGACCCATCATTACACGTAAGTGATGTGTTGGAAAGCCACATGAGCTTCAAGCTGTCGGGAGGAGCCACGCTTTCGCTGTCCGTGATAAGCAACGCCTGAAAACAATGAATTTAATATGTTTCATAGATCTATATTTAATATTATTAATATGGGATACTTGGAGCTGTATTTTTTTTACAAAACTTGAATCGCCTGCAAGTAAGTACAATAATTTGAAACAAACAAGCCTCAAGTTGAATGCAGGTTATTGTTAATTACACATGTATTGAGACTGAAATGTGTAAACAGTTGTTAATTGGTTCTAATTAAGTTGTAAACATAATTGTACATATTCCCATTGCAACCACTTTTTCTTTTTTTCTTTATTATTTTATTTAAACACTAAGTAAGTACTAAGTAATACAGAGACTAATCATATTGTTTTATTAATATATAGATAGTCCACGATGCATGCCTTGGTATCCTGTAATTAGCGTAAAACATAGACTAGATGTATACTGTAAAAATGTTAATGTGTTTCCCTTTGGATATCCAGAATAAATAAAAAGAAAAAGAAAAATCGCTTTCCGAAACGACAGATGTGTAAATATAAACTTAAACGTGAAGGAGCTAGTCATTTAAAATTCGTTCTATACGAGTATAGTTGTTTTTACATATTATTATCGTCAATTATTTATATTTTCACTTCGATATTCTTTAAAAAAAGAATGAACCGAAAAATCTATTAGTTAAAGAATATTTATTTTTATAACATAAGCAAAAGCGAAAACTGTGCAAAGTGTTCACTGTTATACACGATAGTACAGACATGTTAACATGAAAACAAAACACTAATTTGTAGGGCTGGCACCTGCTTCAAACGGAATTAACAGAAGGCTCTACTTATTGTAAAAAAAAATCTGACGATTTAGATATATTCCAGGAAGCCTGGTGGGAGACAGCGACCTGTCGAGAGAATTGGAAGTCCATGGGGGAGACCTTTGCCCAGCTGTGGGACAGTAAAGGTTAAAATACAAATAAAAAAGGTATGTGTAGGTACATGTTTTGTTATTATTTTATCTAATCCTGTTTTATACATACCTATTACAACTCTCATGAGACATTTATTGTGTAACTTTCTTGGTGTTAAATAAGACAATAATAACATAGGTTATGAATTATTTTTCAAGTAATTTGAAAAGATGAAATATCACTTCTCAACATGCTTAACTAGGGTTTCACTTCAAAGCTGTTACGAGTATTCTGTTGAGCTCCGTGAAATACCTATAAAAACCCATTACTATCGTTACTACTCCTTCGGTTACAGTAACAGTAACAGCCCTACTCGTCCGTGAAACAACCAAAGTTGTTATGAGCCGTACACGATCATGTTATTAGTATCAAACGTAACTACTTGGGTAATTTTTACTCTACCATAACTACGGAACACGATATTTTCTTCTGTTATTATTTTAATATTTCCGCATTACTACTTATTAAAACAGTACTTCACAAAACTTCTTAATCTTTTACACACATCAACACACATGCACTCAGAAAGCCCCTGTTCATGCACAGGAAAACAAATAGCTCCTTAAAAGACCCCAACCCCAAAAACCAATGATTGAACCATTTTTCTAACTGAACCTGCCACTGATTTTCCACTAAGCTTCCTAAATATGGATATGAAATAGCAAGCATTAATTTGAATCGCCAAAACAAAACACACTCATCACAGCCGTCAAAACAAAACACCACCTCTGGCGAAATGCGACGTAGCAGCCGTCGCGGACGACCGCAAAAATGCTTCTCGCGGGGAAAATCGTTATCACAAAATAATTGAGCAATGCGTACACAAAGGGTCCAGGTGAGGCAGTAGGTGCGGCACCGTGGGGCTTGGCGGCTGGCACTCATGGCGGCGAGCGAGCACACCCCATACTGAGCGGCGCAGGGGCACCACTGCGACTGCCGACTCCGACCGCCTTCCGACAGGCGAACGCGCGCACGGTAGCAATCCCTGTTTACAAAATAAAGCCTCTATTTAGAGCGAAGGCGAAGGGCCGCCTTGCCGAGCGGCGTCGGACCGAATAAAGGTAAGAGGCGGGCGGCTCGTTTGTGCGGCAGGGGCAGCGCGACCGGCTCCGGCGGCGAGATCAAACGCGACGCAGATCAAAGGCGCCGCTGCGCGATCGGCATCCGTCATTATTATTATGCAAGCATTACGGAGCGCGCGTGACTCAGGCGAGAGGGCCACGCGAGCTCGCGAGCTGCGCGGGCGCCGGCCCCGTCCTTCCACCCCCAGCCCCCTTCAC